>JAJPUD010002215.1:118022-135121 GCA_023553655.1 Myrmecobius fasciatus | reverse complement strand
TCTTCTTCTTCTTCTTCTTCTTCTTCTTCTTCTTCTTCTTCTTCTTCCTTATTTGCAATATTTCCATTTGGTGTAATCATTGTCATTGTCCATGGAAATTCCTTATCATTAAGGGCAACCTTGTCAATCCACACATTTCTCTGATTCAAAAACTTATATCTAATTTTTCACCTTCAGTCTATAACTCCTTTGACAGAAGGTAGAAAGAAATATTTATTTGTCAATTTTCTGCAACCTGGTTATTAAATTAGCAATTATTGAAAAATCTTCCAAACTGTGTGTATGTATGTGTGCAGCCTGTTTCTGTATAAATTCTTCTGCTGGTTCTGCCCCAGTCTCTGACAATTCATACAAAACTTGCAATCTTTTCCAATAATATTCCATAATACTTCTATGCTCTAAAATGTTTAGGCATTTCCTAGTTTATGGGCAACATTTCCATTCCCCATCCCAAAAACGCCTCTCAAAATGTTGCTATAAATATTTATGTATATAGAAATTTTTTTTTCATTTTTGATATCTTTGGGATATAAGATTAGTAATGGTGTCTCTGAATCAAAATTTATAAAGTTTAATGATGTTTAGGGTATTTTTCCAAATGACTATCCAGAATAGTCAGGCCAATTTAGAACTCCATCAACAATCACCAATGGGTTTGTCTTTCTGAAACCCTTTCAACAATTATAATTTTCTTTTTTGTTTTGGTCATATTTGATAAGCTGGTGCATATAAAATAGATTGTTTTAATTTACACTGATGTAACTATTAATGGTTTAGAATATTTTTCATATAGTTGTTGATCACTTGATTTTCTACTTTTGAAAATCACCATTATCTTTCATTTGAAGCTTTTACCTAATAAAATCAAACAATAATTCTGATGTATTTAAATCAGTTACTTATATATTTTAGATATCAGATCTTTATCAGAGAAGCTTCACACAGACATATATACACAAACATTCATCTCAACATCTTTTTTAATGACAGTTAATTAAATTTATATTGCATTACATTTAAATTGTATTAATTTACATTAACAGTCAATTTTAAAAATTATGTATTTTAAATTTTAATTTTGTCATCCAGGATCTTCTTTGTCTTTATCTAGTTATGAACTTCTTACTACCTGTAATTGTGAGATGTATTTTCTTGCTTTCTCTTAAAATGTATCATATGACATTTTATATCCAAGTAATTTGTTACTTATATTGACATGTAATGTGAGATGTTAGTCAAAGTTAATTTCTTTTCAGCAGTTTTTTTTTTTAGATTAGTGAGTTTGTATACTAATGATAGTTGAGGTCATTAGAGCTATCAAACACTATACTATTATAGTCATTTCTTTTTATAAGTTAGTTGCCTTCCATTTCTACAATTAAAAAAAAACTCAATGAAACTATGGTCCTAATCTCCTGAGTCTTTTATTTAATAGAGGCAGATAAGTGCTTGATGTAGAATGATTAATATGAGATGAGGAAAATGGAAGACAAGCAGACAAGAAATAGGGTCAATTAGAAAGACATAATCATTGCAATTGAATCTTCTTTTTCCTTTTACTTTATAGGTGACTGACTTTCAAGTTCTAAATATAAGCAGCACATGCATTTAACACACAAATATTTTTTGTTAGCTGTTTTCTAAGATTATCTTAGCTTATGCCTCTTTCCTCACAAAAATCCTTTCTTTCCCTGAGAGTTTTTACTATGATTTTGAAGTGTGTGATATGAACCATTAATGCAAAGTATTCTGAATTCACTGGCAGAGACACCTAGAAATAATGGCCTCATTATTTCTTCCTGGTTTGTGTTATGTAGCCCTTTGAATCTAGGCTCTGAAACACACTTCACTGAGATACCTAGAGTCAACATCACCTAATAAGCACTTCCCAAATCAGAGGTATTATGCTTTTTGGAGAGTTACTATGGCTTGTCACATTATATATTCAACATCATCCACCCTGCAATTTTTAGTGTTAGAAAATTAACAGGAACACTAAAAGGTTAAATGACTTTCATAAGCTCACAAAGCCACCATCAGAGGCAAGACTTGGGTCCATGTTTTTCTGACCACCAAGGCTAGCTTTCTATATATGCCATGTTGCTTTTCTGATTTCTTTAGAAACATTAAAAACAAATATGTCATATTTTGAATTCTGTGAAAATGATTATACAAATTATTTTGTATTTTAATATATGAATATATTTGAATACATATTTATCATAAGACAAAATAACATTATATATAATACCATATATGAATAACATGTAAAGATAATTATATTTAATGTTTTTAAACAACCTGTTAATCTTCCTATTTGTCTGTTGAATGAATGATCTGAAGTCAAGTCAGAGATAATTACAAAGATAAAAGCAAAAGGCATATTTGAATAAAATGTGCATATGAATTTTTAAACCCTAAAGTAGTACTGACCCAAATATATTTAAATGAATATTATTCTATTTAATTATGTTGCCAGAGAAATTTTATAGCTATTCAGTATATATTATGGAAACAAAAAAAACTTGCATTTTGTTTATCTCTTAAGGGAGTCTCTCCTGACTAGATGTCAAATCTAACACTTCAAAATTCTTTTGGGATGGTGTTATGAAATCTGAATAAGGAGTACTCATACAGGAGTAATACTTATCATATTATCCATTTCTTGTCAATTCCCAGAACCCTCATTTCCTGGATAGCAAGTGAAAGAAAAAAAAAGATTAACTATATTGCTTGTTTGTGGAAAAATATGGGAAGTATTATTTAATAAGAGAGAATGTAATAATCTCTGAAACTAGTGGGAAAAAAACTGATTAAATATCTAAGTTCCAAGTGTCATAAGGGCAAATCAATTATTTTGTCTATCTATAAAGAAAATGACAAAATAATTTTTGCAAAAAAATTCTAAATTTCAGGAAAATTTGGTGATTTACATGATTATTAATTTTAAAATAATGTTTTGTGGATTTTTTTAAATTACCAATGCACTTTTCATCCTCAATATTAAAAGTGGATAAACTTACATATATGTATGTGTCTATGTCATTACACCCCTTGATAAACAGACTTACAATTTTGAAAACTAAATTTTATAGACTATTATAATTAGAACATTGAAGTTTTTTTTTTTTTTTTTTGCTGAGCAAATTGGGGTTAAGTGACTTGCCCAGGGTCACACAGCTAGAAAGCTTCAAGTGTCTGAGGTTAGATTTGAACTCAGGTTCTCCTGATTTCAGGGCTGGTGCCCTATTAACTGTGCCACCTAGTTGCCCCAGAATATTGAAAATTTTAAAACTACACATTACAAAATGATGCTTATTTCTTTGTACATATCTCAATTGCTGGAAAGTGAAAATGGTAGCCAAATCTTAATTAGCATATTAATGATTTAAGAAAAATAAATGCAGTCATCATACTTCTAAACATCTATTTTGCATCAAATTAATGTGGCAGAATGGAATTTTGAATAAATATTACCAGAAAGCATGAAAATATTCTTGACATTAAAAAGACACATGCCAAAAACTAAAACAAAAATATAGTTGTCATGGAATCAACAGTAATAAAATTGGAAGGTATTATTTATATCTGATAATAGCACCAGAATCTTTAAACTTTATTTAATATCAGAATCATTTCAACAAGAATAGTTAAAGGCCAACATTTTACTACTATTACTACTACTACTACTACTACTACTACTACTACTACTACTACTACTACTACTACTACTACTACTATTAGTAAATACCATCATTTACTGCAATGATCATAAAATAATTTTGATCAAATATTTCAAATAAAATTTAACATATTTTTAAATTGCCACAAATAAGACTCTTAGAAACATAATTAGGAGGAGGATTATGGAAAGATAGTGATATAGGTCAGTAAAATTAAAGCTCTCCAGATTTCCCCCATAAACAGAACAAATTTGTGCCTCAAGACAATCATAGACTGATAAAGAATCAAGAAGATGGGGCAAAAGAGGAGTCTTTCTGGTAAAATCCAAGAAGATGGGAAGAAAGATCACAAACTGGTTATTAACCAGTGTGAAGTGCACATACCTCCAGACTAGCTTACAGAAATACCAAGTGGGAAACCCTGGGGTTAGCTGGGTTTGGCTGTAGCCAAAATCACAGGAACTTTCACTTCCCACATTGGTGAAGAGTTTGGGGATCTGAGTCCAGGTACACTGAGTGAAACTTATCTGATTAAAAATGCTATGTCCTGCTAGGATGCAGAGAGATGCAGTCCTGGGCGGGAAGGAGCCTCACACTGATGATACAGGGATGGTGAGGCCTGCATTTGTAGCAGTTTTTGGTTTGGGGTTCCAAGTTGGAGGGGAGACTTGAAGTGAAGCTAGAGGAACCATTCCCCCAGTAATTAGAGTTGCTTACACTAATACTGTTTTTTTTTAAATGAATTGTCAAAGAAAACCCAACCATTGAAACTTACTATGGGAATAAGAAAATGGGGTTTATTAAAGGAGGTTACTGGAGTAAAAAAAAAAAAAAAAGATTCTTCTACTCCAAAGAGTAATATTAAATGGTTCCTTGACTAGAGAGAATTTATAAAAGAACTCAAAAAAATTTAAAATCAAATGAAAGACACTGAAGAAAAACTAACTAAATAAAAAACAATCCAGAAAAGCAATAGAAGAAAGGGCCTATTGGAGAGAAAGTGGGGGATAGGGTGAAAAGAAAGAGAATAGAATAAATATGAAGGAAATAAAGTTAGCAATAGTAATTATTTTAAAAATTTCGAAGCATGTTTCTCTGATGAAGGTTTCATTTCTCAAATGTATAGTGACCTGAGTCAAATTTATAAAAAATAAGAGCCATTTTTCAGTTGATAATTGATCAAAAGATATGAACTATGCCCAAAGGGCTATACAATAGTGCAAATTCTTTGACCTAACAATACCACTATTATGTATGGATCACAAAAAAAGACTAAAAATAAAAGGAAAATAACCTATTTATGCAAAAATATTTATAGTAGCTTTTTTCAGGACAAAGATTGGAAATTGAGGGAATGCCTATCAATTAGGGAATGGCTAAATAAATTGCAACATATGATTATGATGGAATATTGTTCTATGGGAAATGATGAGCAGGATTCCCCCAGAAAAACCTAAAATTTCCTCCACAAGATCAAACAAAGTAAGATATGTCATGTATGAAGTAATAGCAATGTTATGGGATGACCAGGTTTAAATGACTTTGAAGATTATGATGAAGGACTTATGATTAAAAATGCTATCTATATCCGTGGAAAGACTTTTACGGAAATGTTTTGGATAACCTCATGTGTGCCTTCTCAACAAGGGGAAGAAAGGGAGAGAATCCAGAATTCAAAGTTTTAAAAGCATATGTAAAAATTGTTTTACATGTAACTGGGAAAAATAGAAATATTAAACCTAAAAAAAAAAAAAAAAGAAAATAGAGATCAATTAAATAGGCTAGGTCCACAAGACACAATAGTCAATGACTATAGTAATCTATTGTTTGATAAACTCAAAGACTCCAGTTTCTGGGATAAGATTTAATTATTTGACAAAAACTACTGGGAAAACTGAAAAATAATACGATAGAAACAAGACATTGACCAACATCTTACACCATATACCAAGATAAGGTCAAAATAGGTACATGATTTAGATATAAAGGGTTATACTATAAACAAATTAGGAGATCAAGGAACAATTTCCCTGTGGGATTTATGGAGAAGGGAAGAATTTATAAACAAATGGAAGATAAAGAATATTATGAAATACAAGATGGATAAATTTTATTGCATTAAATTAAAAAAAAGGTTTTGCACAAATAAAATCAATGTAATCAAGATTAGGAGGGAAGCAGAAAGCTGGGAAATAGTTTTTAGAACCAGTCTTTCTGACAAAATTCTCATTTCTTTTATTTAAAGTCTCATTTCTAAAACATAGAATACTGAGTCAAATTTTCAAAAAATACAAGTTATTCTCCAATTGATCAAGGGTCAAAGGATATAAATAGACAATTTTCAGATGAAGAAAGTAAAGTCATCTATAGTCACATAAAAATGTTCTAAATCACTACTGATTACAGAAATACAAATTAAAACAATTCTGAGATACACCTTATAGTTATTAGATTGGTTAAAATGACAGAAAAGGAAAATGATAAATATTGAAGCGGATATCAGAACATTGTTGATGGGGTTTAGAATTGATCCAACAATTCTGGAAAGCAATTTGGAACTATGCCAAAAGAGTTATAAAACTTCATAGCTTTTGATCCAGTAATACCACTACTAGGTCTATAACCCCAAAACAATATTATAAAAAAGGAAAAAAATATGCACATGTACAAAAATGTTTATAGCAGCTTACTTTGTGGTGGCAAAGAACTGAAAGTCAAGAGGATTCCCATCAAATATTGTTCTGTAAGAAATGAAGAGTAGACCAATTTCAGAAAAAACTGGAAAGATTTGCATGAACTGATGCCGGACTGAAGTGAGCAGAGTCAGGAGAAGAGCTAAGAAAAAAGATCTAGATACAATTGTATATGGTAACAACATTATATGATGATTAAATATGATAGATTTAGCTCTTTTTAGCAATATAGTGATAAAAGACGCATAATGGGAAATGCTATCTGCATACAGAAAAAGAACCATGGAGTGTGAATGCAGACTAAAGCATACTATTTTCACTTTTTTTTTTGTTTTGTTTTTTATGATGTTTTTTCCCTTTTGTTTGAATGAGACTACAGTGCTTGGGCTTTAAGGGCATCAGAAGAGCATAGTATTTTGCTAATATCACATAGAGAATTACTATGATTGAATATTGAAAATACAAAATATGTAAAAACAAAAACAACCAACCAACTCCCCCAAAAACCAAACAAACCCAAAACTTTGATCAGATGGCTATTGTAACAACTTGCTCTCTCTGTTCATATATCTGTCTGAATGTTCACCTTTAAAATACATAGAAGGGTACAGCAGAGTGGATCCTAATCCTGAAGCTTCTGGAGATGATGAGTATAAACAAGCATAATTTCTAGTCTCCAGAAACATCTAAGGTTACCTTGAAATGGAAATACATGGCAGAGTAGAGGTATGCTGGAGTAGCTAGGCACTCACATAGTGGATTGAGGAATAGGCTGTAGTTAAGGAAGATTCCTCTTCCTGAAGTCAAACCTTGTCTCAAACATATACTAGCTGAATGACTCTGGACCAGCTAGTCACTATGTTTGCCTCAGTTTCCTTACCTGTAAAATAAACTAAAGAAGGAAATGGCAAAGCACTTCAGGATCTTTGCCAAGAAAAGTCCAAAAACTCATGATGAGTCAGACATTACTGAACAACAAAAAGAATATTGTATGGGCCCTGTAAAGATAGATTCCTGTCTTTTCCCAAGAAGATGACTTTTTCAGTCATATAGATAGTAGCAAATGGAGCACTGACATATTTCCTCCAGAAATGAGTGATATGGGCAGGCATGTGAATGCCCTCTTGGTCTGAGATGAAGATTCATGGACAATGTCCATGAATACCAACTCCTGTGTGAAAGAAAAATGGTTCTTTTTTTTTTTTTAAATTTCCTTAAGGTTCATGTTTATAGAATCTAACCTAAGGAGAGAAGAGATTTCCTGAGCATTACATCTTGTGGATAATCCTCAATTTAGAAATTCTTAAGTTCGAGGGTTTGTGTATTGGTTCTTTGAGAGAATGAACAGGATTTCTTGATGCAGCATTGATCAAAGATAAAGATTAATTATCTGCAAAGTTCTCGTATGTTATTTTATTTGCAAAATAAAGAGAACGAATAAAACACTGTGGGTTTTATGTGAAGGAGATTCATGTCAAATGCTTTTAAAGGGTGATTATTTTCCTAGGAAAGCCAAAAATGAGGGATGTTAAGTTTTGGAATGGGTTCTCTAGTACTTTGCAGAAAAGATTCACTAGACCATAAAAAGAGTTTTCTCAATAGCAATGACACATTCAGTTCGCTTCTAGGAAAGACCTGATGAGCTTTATATGTATTCAGTATCTGTTTTGAGGCTTCTTTGATACATAAGACCATGGATTAAGAAGTGAAAGGTAACTAAGAAGCTGCCAGATTCAACAATTATTTCACAGCTGAAGAAACTAAAACAAAGAAAATTATAAGTGACTTGTCTGTTTTCACACAGATAACAAGGATATGAAGTGACAATTCAATAAAGATCTTCCAGACTCCAAATCCTATTGTCTATCCATTGCCCCATTTTGCCTTATAAAGGAGCTCTTGGTATCTTAAGTATTTTCTTTTACTAAAGTTTTTATTGCTCTTTTTTGGTCATATTTCAGTGATTTCTAACTCTTTGCAAATCCATTTGGGATTTTTTGGTGAAGATACTGGAGTAGGTTGACATTTCCTTCTCCAGTTTATTTTATAAAGAAATTAAAGTTGACAGGAGCAAGTGACTTGCCCAGGATCACATAGTTAATAAGTACCTGCCAGGTATTCAGAGAGATGAGTCTTCCTGGTTCCAGGTATGAGACTCTATCCATGGTACCATCTGGTTATTCATGTATTTTCTGAATCTTAAATGAAAATTTTTTGAGTATGAGTATATACACACATATGTGTATGTTTATGTGTATATATATATATATATATATATATATATATATATATATACGTATATAGACCTATATGCTGTGTGTCTATTTATGTATCTATAAAAGGAACAGAGATTCCTACACTTGGGAAAATTACATATGAATACTGTGAACATAGGGAGATTTCCTGGGAACTACTTTTGGTGTAGACAAAATACCAAAGAAATATCAAGAATTCTTTTAGTCAGATTTTAGAAATGGACCTGGTTCAAATCAGTCCAGAGTTATAGAGTACCCCAGAATACACAGACACATAGACGTATATATAGAGACAATTCTGTAATACACATGCACATATATATGTGTGTGTATGTATATATGTGTATGTGTGTGTATATACTATGTATGTATACATAATATATATGTATATATACATATATACATATATATATATATATGAATTACTTTTTGAAGATTGTTTAAACTCAGTAACTGGTGAGCACATTCATACAGAATATGTTTATTCACAGAAAGCAAATTGCTTTTTATTCATTTGCATGTGAAAAATTTTTAACATAAACTTGAATATTTGATTGTTTATAAACATTCAGACCAGGCAGTATATGTGCATATCCAGAATTATTGTCAACAGTATGAGCTGGCAGCAACATAAGACTGTATGACCCAAGGATTCAATAATAAAGCCATAATATCCAGAACAAGAAGGAAAGGAAAGAGAACAAGCATTTATTAAGGACTTACTATGATCCAAGCAGTATGAACATTACAAATTATTCATTTTATCTTTATAATAAACCTGTCGAGTAGATATTATTATTATTATGTCTATTTTACATTTGAAAATACAAAGAAGAATAACGAAGAGAATTGTATAAGAAACAATTATTTAAAGACAAATATATACATTCAGATACATCTATGAGTAAATATGTAGATATGAGTAGAGATAAATAATAGATGATAGTTAAACAGGATAGTAACAAAATTACATAATATGTATTTCCTTCTGAACTTATTTTCTCCAGAGCATTCTAATTTATATATATGCATATATATACATATATGTATGTATTTTGTGTACTTGCATGTATATGTGTGTGTGTGTGTAGTAATTCAGATACTTTCATCCATGTTATTATATAGAAGCTCTCCCTTTTGATGGTTATGTATAATCCAGCAAAAGTCCAATATTCTGATCATGTTTGACATTTCACGCTTATGATTATCTTTTATTTAACTCTATCTAATTGTAGTAAATCTCCTATTGCCAAGATGAGGCGGGTGTGACTTAGTTTTTTGAAGCAATTGTTATTTACTAGCTTTGATTAGTTTGGATCTATTTTAAAGTTGATTTTCTTTACATTATTTGTGTAATTTGTTCTTGTTTCTGCTTACTTCCCTTAGAGGTAGTATTTGAATCCAGATCATCATGGCTTCCAAAACAACACCACCATTATGGTTTGCCTGTTTTCAGTCAAGAACTCTGGTAACTTCTCAAGTCACTACCTTATTCCTTTTATGCTTAACATTTCATCAATCTACAAAAAGATTTTATAAGAGATTATATTATTCCATTTTATTTTTAATTTGGAACTTAATCAACACAAGGTAAGCATTTCCATGTACAAAGTAGAACAGAAAGAGTACAGCACATAAAGCTTTGAATTTGTATTGCAAACAGCTTGTTTGTCTTAATAAGCATATAATAAATTCACTATGTTATCACCAAAGCTGTCCTATTTGTCATTTCCCTATTAACTTTCATGTATTTTTTTCTATGCATTTAAGTAAATATCTCAATGACTTTTCTTGTTTTTTTTTCTTTTTGTTATTCCTTTGCTGCCTTTTCCTCTCCACCCCCACTTAAAAATGAAGTCACACACCAATTCAAAGAAATAAAAGGAAATATATTTTATATAGATGATGTGGAGAAAGGAAAATAAATCCTCACAGGTCATATCTGAAGATTATGGTTTAAATATTCAGCATGATTTCATCACCTTTCTCTCAAAAGGTGGGTAGTGTTAATTTTTGGAATCATTATAGTCAAACATTCATAAGAGATTTTAAGTTAAAAGCTGTTTTTCTTTATAATGTTGTTTTTAAGTAGGTTATCCCCCCTTTCTAGAAACTGTCTTCTTTTGGACTACTTTGTGCTTCTATGACCCCAGCAACTCACAAACCTTCATCAAAGGAGGAAGTTCAGGACAACTATCTATTTCCCATCTGGCTGCACTCAATTCAATAAACATTTATTGGGCAATGTGCTAACTGCTTGTGATACTAACATGAAAAAAAATAGTCCCTATCTTCAAGGAGTTTACATTTTAATGGGGGAAGACTATAAACAAAAGGAAACTATAATGTGGAAATAGGGACAACACTAGGGAGTACCAATAATAGGGATATCTTGGATTGTGGAGTAGAAACTATACAGAACTGCAAATAAGAAATGTGGTGAGCTAGAAGTACAGATTCTGCCTTCTATACAGAAAAGCTCTGGGACAAGTTTAGTGTTCTACTATCCCAGTCCTTCAGAGAATATGGGAGACTGATGGAAGTAGGGAGGCATTGACTTAAGACTTGAGTTAGCAGTCTAGTGGATTTTGGAATTTTTTTATCAGAATTTTCATCATGCCCTTCTGATAGTACCTTGTTTCTTCCCTCAATCTTTATCCTCAGCTTCTTTTTGTGGGTTGTCATCTCCCATATTATTAACTTCTTGTAGGCAAAGACCAAATTTATTTTTCATATTAATGGAATGCTAAATATATAGATTTTGATATCTTCAATTTTATCTTTTGAGAACTGTCTATTCCTATACTTTGACCATTTATCCAGCATGATCCTCCATTCTTTCTTACACTAGTTGAAATGGCTATGATATATGAACTTTTCCTCTCTTCAGTGCTAATATTTTACAAATAGAATTTCTACTAGTAAGGTTTATTCCTATCTGTATATGAATTTTCCTCTGACTGACATACATATATAGATAGAAAATCATATAAGTAAAGCTCCTGAACTTCTAGTAGTTTTCTTTACTTTTAGTAATTTGTTTAACTAATGAATTTATTATAGCTCTTGATTCCAATCACAGAATGTTTTAAGTTTTGACAGTAGTTAAATTACCCTCAATGAAACATATTATTTCAGTTTTAGATTTATGGAATTAAACAGAATGTGGTAAAAATAGGTGTTTCATTTGATAGATGTAAACATATTATGCAAAAATTATATATTGTAATAAATTATGATTATTTCTAAAATGTCATGGATTGCTTTCCCCTTTCTATTTTTCCATTTTTAGGCTTATATTTACAGTGATTTACAGACTTATTAAACTGAACAAATTGCCATACATTGTAATTTGAGACTAAATTAGTCATAATGGCAAGCCACACCTTTAATTTTACTCTAAAAAAAGATAATTCATAAACTTTGGTGTAATTGAGGAAATAGTTATGAGATAAAGCTTTAGAGGTAAAATAATTGAAAAGATAAAATATTCTTTCTCAAAGAAATATAAAATATAGATTATAAATCACATACAAAAATAATCTGGATCTACAACACTTCTAAATCATTTTTATTTATAAATTTTAATATTTTTAGGAAACATTTCTTTCACAATTAAAATGAAAGACAAAACAGATACTTATTGATTTGTAAATTTTCAGTATAGCATGAATGCAGCAGGAAATACATTGCTTCAACTAAAAACCGAAGTAAATTTAATATTCACTGTTTTCTAGCATGAGAGAAGCATAATCGTTTTGTGAATAAGGCTCTTGATGTCTATTAGGACATAAAATATGAATAGCAATTATAATAGTTAAACATAATTACATTAAAATAATTAGCACTTAAGCTATCAAAGCAGTGCACTACTTAGCAATTAAATATGCAGACACAATTTCAACATAATATTTATTGCATTGTTGTACATTCAGGAAATGGGGAAAGTAACTTCCTTTTTACTGACTATATATTTTCAATTAAATCATCATTCTACCACAGTTTTCATAGCAGGAAAGGCAAAGAACATAAGGTTCATTATTACTTTGTAAGTTTTATAATTTAGATTCATATATAATAACTGAAATAACTCAGTGTGGTTGTCTGTCATCATTGTGGATGCTATTTCTATTCCACCCTTTAACCTTCTAGAAGCCAGTAAAATTATGGTGCAGACCTTGGCTAGAGGACAAAAATGACTAGACTGGAAGGAAAATCACTAAGACATTCATTATATTTAGCCAGCTTTAGGTAAAATTGTAGATTTGTAAAATTATTGATCTGTCTTTCATTTATAATGTCTCTGGGCATTTTTAGATATTTTAAAACTTTTGAAATTTCAAATATGACTTTACAGGATATTATAATATAAGAAATATCATACTTGATCTGATGAGTAATCTCTTCCCCTTTTTGTATTTTTGGAAGTATTCAATATGATATTTTTGTGAGAAGTCATGAGAGGCACACAGAATCATAAAACAGGCCAATAAAGCAAAGAATACTAAAAGCTGAAAAAGGACAAGATCCCAAAAGAACAAAACCAGTTGTAAAAGTATTGAACATCACTATTTAAAAGAAGGAAAAAAAAGAAAATAAACCTCTGTCACACTAAACTGAAGTGATGAATAAAATTATCATCAGAAAAATCCCCAATATTTATAGGCAATTGCTTTCAACTGTATCTGCAGATGATGAGAACATAGTCTTAGGTCCATCTTTAACATATGTATGCAAGAATTTTTGTTTCTTTTCTTTCTTTTTTTTTGGTTTTTCATTTAAAAAATAAATCTTATTGAAAACAAATACAAAATAGAAAAAAAGAAAAAAATGCCATGTGTACAGCAGAATATTAGAGAATTCAAAATATGAGACAGTTTCTTTTTCAAGAAAGCTTATATAGCAAATATTACATATTGTGTTCATCGGTGTCCCTCTTTTTTTTCTTGTAGATTTTCTTTTGTTCTCCGATATGTACTTTTTACTTTATTTATTTTCCTCCTTTCTCCTCCCTGCCCAATTCCCCAGAAGGCTATAATTAAGCATGGATATATTAATATATGTATATGCACATATATACATACATTGACATATACATATGTGCATATATACATATTCATTTAGATATGTATACACAAACATAAATAAATATCTGTATACACATACATACACACATATATATATATATATATTCAAATGCATCTATGTAAAGCCATACTGTTTTCTATTTCTATGTTTCCCATTTGTTCTAACATGTTAGGATAGTTAATTTTTTTTTTTGTATTATTATATCAAGATTCCTTTTTTTTTAAATTGTTAGCTGTCAGGTAGTTTGATTAGGCTTATTTTTTCTTGATCTGTTCTCTAAATTCATAGTTTTTCTTATATTTCACACATATTTTTTTTCATTCTTTAAAATTTGTTTTTGTAATTTCTAGGTCATATAACTTCACTGACTTCCCCTTGGCAATGTTTAGTTTTCAAGGACTCATTTTCTTCTTTTAAATTTTGAATCTCCTTTTCTAGTTGATTAACTTTCTTTCCATAATTTTGTTTGTCCTGTTTTATTTTAGTTTTACCTCAATCTTTCTCATTTGATTTTTAAGTCTTTTTTGAGTTCTCCTATGAATTCTTTTTGGCCAGATAAATTACATAGCATCTAAATTCATAAAGGAAAATTTAATGTAATTTTAGGGGAAAATAGGCATCAGAATTATAATATCTAGAAAGTTAGATTTGCAAATATAATGAAAAATGAACAAAAAAAGAAGATAATGAACTAAATAGAATTTTACAAAAAAATTGGCATCTGAAGATTACTGGATAAGAATATTATATAAAACACATTTATATATTCATCTGAGAATGGCATCTGTAAAGACAAATATGGCATATTAATCAAATTTGTCAAAAGCTCAAAGAAAGATACAGTTAATACAATGGATGACAGTCATGACACAAAAGGATTTTTAAAAGAATAAAGCATTAAAATGAATCTAACAAGATATAATTTAATAGGAATTGATGCAAAATATTGAAGTTGTGTATAAAAAATATCAATTTCAAATATGTAATATAATAATACACAAGTTGTTTTGAAAATAAAAATATCTGATTGTTTTGCTGAACTCTCAACTCAGTCAACAACATGAACCAGAGGTCAAAAAAATTAATGCTAACTTGGGTCGCATTAAGAGACACAGAACTTCTTCAATTAAAGAGGCAATAGACTTAATGAACTCTAGTATCACTCAGTTTCATCTAGTATATTGTGTTATGTATAACTTTTCATGCCACAGTGAGTCAGTTAACATGAATTTATTAAGTTATTATTTTATGCCAGGTACTGTGCTAAGCACTGGAAATACTGAAAGTCCTCAAGAAGATTATGTGCAGAAAGGGCAAGATAGTGAATTAAAGGGATTTAAAAAGCTGGACGATAGTTAGATTTTGAAGATATTAAATGAAAATATTGGGAATGTTTATCCTTATGAAAAGAAGACTCACGAGAGGACAAGATAGTCATCTTCATGTATTTAAAGGATTGACATATGGTAAAGAAGTTGGATTTATTCTGTTTGTCATTAGGGGGCAGAAACCAGAGAAATTTCTGGAAATTACATAGCCAAATTTAAGCTTTTTTTTCTGAAAAATTTCTTTAAAATTAGAACTTCCAAAAATGGAATAGTTTTTTTTATTTTATTTGCATAACATATGTGTGGGTAATTCTTCAACAATAACCCTTACATAGCTTTCCGTTACAAATTTTTCCCCCCAACTTCCCCACCCCTTCCCTAGATGGCAGGATATCCACTACATGTTAATTATGTTAAAATATTGGCAAATCGAATATATGTATACATATTTCCAAACTTATCATTGTTGTGCAAGAAAAATCTTATCTACACAAACGATATATCAGATAAAGGAAACACAATGTAAGCAAACATCAATCAAGGAGTATGAGAATGTTATGTTGTGGTCCACATTTCGCATCCCTCTCTCTGAATGTATATGGCTTTCTTCAGTGAACAATTGGAGGTGGTTTGAAACATATCATTGTTGAAGAGAGCCATGTCCATCAGAATTAATTGTCATATAGTACTGTTGTTGCCGTGTATAATGATCTCCTGGTTCTGCTTATTTCACTCAGCATCAGTTCATGTAAGTCTCTGCAGGCCTCTCTGAAATCATCTTGCTGGTCATTTCTTACAGAACAATAATATTCTATAATATTCATATACCATAATTTATTCAGCCATTCTCCAATTGAAGGGCATCTATTCAATTTCCAGTTTCTAGCCACTACAAAAAGGGCTGCCACAAACATTCTTGCACATGTGGGGCCTTTTCCTTTCTTTATGATTTCTTTGGGATATAAGCCCAATAGAAATGCTGGTGGGTCAAAGGGTATGCACAGTTTGATAACTTTTTGGGCATAGCTCCAAATTGTTCTCCAGAATGGCTGTATCCGTTCACAGCTCCACCAACAATGCATCAGTGTCCCAGCCCTCCCACAACCCCTCCAACATTCATCATTAACTTTTCCTGTCCTTTTAGCCAATCTGACAGGTGTGAAGTGGTACCTCTGGGTTGTCTTGATTTGCATTTCTCTGATCAACAGTGATTTGGAGCACCTTTTCATATGACTATAAATAGTTTTAATTTCATCCTCTCAAAATTGTCTGTTCATATCCTTTGACCATTTATTGATTGGAGAATGGCTTGAATTTTTATAAATATGAGACAATTCTCTATATATTTTAGAGATGAGACCTTTATCAGAACCCTTGAATGTAAAGATGATTTCCCAATTTATTACTTCCCTCCTAATCTTGTCTGCATTGATTTTGTTTGTACAAAAACTTTTTAACTTAATATAGTCAAAGTTATCTATCTGGTTTTCAATTAAGAGTTCCAGTTCTTCTTTGGACATAAATTTATTCCATCTCCAAAGGTCTGAGAGGTAAACTATATTACATTCCTCTAATTTACTTATAGTATCACTCTTTATATCCAGATCATGAACCCATTTAGATCTTATCTTGGTATGTGGTGTTAGATGTGGGTCAAGCCCTAATTTCTTCCACACTAGTTAATGGAATAGTTTTTTAAATAGCTTTTTAAAGAATGCTACAAATATAGGCTGAATTAACATTTGTTGGGCATACTAATAATGGGAATTTATTTTTTTTGATATTTTTCCCCATTTACGTTCAAAACGATTTTTTAACCATTTATTTTTAAGATTTTTGAGTTCTAGGTTTTCTCCCCACCTACAATTAAGAAACCACATGTGAAGTTATACAAAACATCCCCATAAAAATCAAGTTAAGAAAGAAAACATAGATCTCCCATCCTAATGAAAATAAAAACTCTCAAGAAAAATTAAATTAGAGAGAGAGAGAGAGAGAGAGAGAGAGAGAGAGAGAGAGAGAGAGAGAGAGAGAGAGAGAGAGAGAGAGAGA
>JAJPUD010002215.1:36795-114731 GCA_023553655.1 Myrmecobius fasciatus | reverse complement strand
GAAAGGGGGGAATATATATATATATATATATATATATATATATATATTTAGATTAGTTACCTACATTCAGATAGATCAGATGAAACTTCCTCAAATTTGATGAGTCATTTACATTTATTAAAACATCCACTATATCATCAACATGCTTAAAAGATGAGTGATGATCTGAATATGAAGTTATCACAAAGTCAAGTTAAGCTAAACAAAACCTTAATATATTAAAATTTGTTCTGCTGTTTCTCCCTGGTCTTCACAAAAATCCCAGAATATGCCTATCTCTATTTATTTATTTATTTATTTATTTAGCCAAGGATTAGTTGACACCTGCATGGAATTAATTTCAATATTAGTTGGGCCTATCTGAGTCAACAGACTTATTTTTTCAGTGTAGCTTATGTAAAGAATTTATATTACATAGTTGTTTATATTATTAGTAAATCTATGTTTTCATATACTCTCATTTTAATAAAACTGGTATGTTCTGAATTAACATTTTTAGTAACCAACATGAATATATATTTAGAAATATGAACATTTTCAACATACTTTAACTGTTCAAACAAAGAATTTATCCAACCATATATTCAGAAATGGTCAACTTTGCTTGTCCTTCAATCTTCCTAATCCTTTGAGTGTAGAAGTTTCCATACAGGGATGAAATAGATTTAATGACAAGGAGCTGTCAGATGAAAAAAAGCTTCCATATTAAAACTTTTGTCAAAGCAAGATGCTGAGAGAAGCTCTTTGTACTTTTAGCGTATAATATGAAGCTCTCTGTCTAGTTATTGTTCTCAGATTCTGCTTCAGCCCTAATTGGCAACTAAAATATTGGGGATTTTGTTTCATTTATTTACTTATTTGAAAAATAAGTAAATAAATGAAAATGAAAAGAAAAGAAAAAATGAAAATAAAAGAAATACAAAACAAAATAAAGCAAAACAAAACAAAACAATTGTCAATGTGTCCAGCAGAACATCAGGGAGGATTCAAAATATATAACAACAAATTACCAGATCGAGGTAGTGGAAGAAATTATATACATGAATAATCATTTTTTCTTTACTTCCTTATAAACTGTTCTTTGGTTCTCTGCGGCTCACCTTATTTACTTTATTCTTTTCCCCCCTTTTCATCCTCCCTACCACACCCAAGCATTTAAGAAAAGATATATTTAGGATGTCTATATAGAGACATATACATGCACCCACACACACCCTTGCTGCCTCTTTAAATTCTGCTCCACAACTTGCCTTGCTATTATTTAACCTCCTCCCTCTTAAGGATCCCTTCCTTGTCTTCTCTCACTCTTTGCTTCCCCATTCACTCATCTCTCCATTCTTATTTCTTTACAGATTTTGGACGGTGTTTCATGGTATATACATAGTGTTACCTATTGAACCCATTCCTGATATAAGTAGGTTTTCAGAACTATGAGCCTTTCTTCCCCCTCTAATACATATGTGTCTATTCTTCCTCTAGCCCATATTTGTATAATTTGATTATATTTTTTACCTTAATTCTGTCATTCTTCCTTTTGACAATAGGTTGTTGATGTGAATCTTATATTCATATGTAAATATATATATATATGTATAAACATAAATAATATTCTGATGTTTAAACAATTTGTTCATGTTAAGTTTCTTCAAATTGATCTTTCATATTAGCTTTTATATGTTAAATTTTCTGGTATGTTCAGGTTTGGTTGATAGAAAGTCCTGAAAATCTACAAATTTTTTGAAGGTCCAGTTTATGAAGGATTATAGATAATTTTGCCAGATATAATATTTTTGGCCAGAGTCCTAGTTCTTTTTGATATGATTCCAGGACCTTTTATTGTGGCTGCTGATAAATCTTGTGCAATTCTAATTGTAGGTCTAGCATATGTGAATTTTTTTTTTCTTGTTACTTGCCAAATTTTCTCTTTGTTCTGGGGATTTCAAAATTTGGCAATAATATTCCTGTGTGTTTTCCATATAGGATCTCTTTGAGGTGGCTCTCAGTGGATTTTTTTTCTATTTCTACTTTCCCCTCATGTTCTATTACTCCTGGAAAATTTTTTTTGGATTATTTCCTGCATTATTATGTCAAGATTCTCTCTCCCTTCTGACCATGAACCTCTAAACAAAGAGCTCAATCCTCCTGCAAGTGCCTTTTGCCAGCAATGCTCCTGCCCCACTGCTTCAGCACATACCAGAGGCTGTTTTTTTCTGGCCTAGGGCCATGTCCCTGCAGCACAGTTGGGCCTGGCATTCCCAATCATCAAAGGTTCTCTCAATCTTCTCAACAGACCCCAACTCCACAAACAGTCTGGAGGTGAAAGTCTCTGTGGTTACTGCTTGATGCTACAGCCACACCGTAAGCCCAAAGGGTCCCCACTTGGTATTTCTGAGGATCTAGACTGGAAATATTTGCACTTTACACAGGTTAATCCTAGACCAGGGTATTCAGATCTTCTCGTATCAGGAGGACCCCAGTTCTACTCCAAGTCATCTTGATTTTTCAGGAGTCTATATTAACCCTGAGGTACAAATTTGTGCTATTTATAGGAAGAATCCAGAAAGCTTGAACTTTACCAACCTATTCTGCCATCTTCCAAGAATCCTCATCCAACTAAAATACTTGATAAGACTATCATGTCTAGTACTGATTTTAGCAAATCTAATAATGAGATATATCTAATTTCAAATGTCACTGTGAAACAAATAACACTGTGCCTAGTTCCTCAAAGAGTTCCCAGATTGGGTTTAATGACAGAGTGAAACCTGGAAAACTAGTGTGTTTAAAACTTGATTAATAAATTGGGTTCATTCAAATAACATGAATAATATTTTTTTAAAATTCTCTAATCAATTAAGACTTGTGTAGGATCTATAAGCTATAGCCCTGGAAAAGATCTTAGTCAACCTCTGGGTTGATGCTTTATTTTTATGAATGAGGAAATAGACTCAGTTGACAAAAGTGAATGGACTTGACCAGAGTTATATAATAATTAATAGAAATGAAATTTAAATATTTCTCAATTCTAAATTTAGTGCCTTGCCTAACTACATAAAACCATATTTTGAGATATATATATATGTGTATATATATATATATATATATAATTGTGTACCCTGCAAATATCAAACATATGATGAAGAGAAACTGGAAGGAGGTGGTACTTTAGAGAGGTGGCAAGAGGAGAAGCAGTAGAAAAATATTTTATACCAGAATTGAGAAGTTTGATTGAAAATAATTGGAGAAGTTTTCTATCCCTTTAGGTTTTTGTTAGAGTTTGCTAATTATTGATCAAAAGTGATAAATGTGCTTTCAAAAAAAAGTGTAGTAAAGACTTCCTTAGTAGTACCCAGAAATTGCACACCCAGGAAGACAAACAGACATGACAAATACTTATTACAGGAATTGACTTCCAAACATGACCATGAGAGTTAGTAATACAAATGCTAAATGATTGAGAATCTCCCAAAAACTTTGGAAGTTACCTACAGAGGTTAAGGGTCTTTTTAACATTGTCTCTGCATATATTATCTCACTTGATAATAAGATGAAAGAATTCAAGTCACCTGGCCTAAAATGGATTTTATCCTCTATGACATTGAATGAACCCAGAAACATATTTGCTGAGCAACTGAGTTAAAATAGAAAGGGTATGGAAAATAAAATAGGTGCCTGGAGATGGGAAATTGTTTTCTTGATTTTAAAAAAGGGGAAGAAAATAAGAGATATTGCAAAATCTAGGCCAGTTATCTTGACTTCAATTCATAGGAAAATTTTATGCCATAGCAGTAAGAAAGTGAGCTAAATGGCTACTCTTGATGAAGCTAACCATATGTAAACATCTAGAAAAAAAGCAATGATTATAAAAAGTCATTCTGATTTTATCAAGGACAGGTCATGACTTATCTAGTTTTATTATCTTACTTCCATTAAAAACAATTAGCAAATTGGTAGATGAGGAAAAAATATTGTAAACACTATTTACTTGTGATTTAGAAAGGCATAAAGGCATATTTATCTAATTTTCAGGTTAAAATGGGGTTGGAGGGTAACAATGACACTGGATGAAATAATCAAGATCCCAAAAAAAGTAAACCCAAAGTTTTATATTTGGGATAGAAAGTCACTTGAAGTAGAAGATTAAAAGGGAAAAATGGCTATTATGGTTACCTGAGAGAGATATGATCTGGTTATATAGAATGGACTAGTTAAGACTGTACTCACTCACCAATCAAAACAGGTTGGTTTAGGATTGAAATTCCAAAAGCTAATGAATTAACTTTTCCAGGGATTGGTGATGTGCATTTGAAAATCCACAGGAATAGGATGCTTTATTTTTTTAAAAAAATCAGTCAAATCAATTTAAATTAAAATAAGTTAAATTTAAATCAGTTGTCTGATAGGAAAAAAATGTTAAAACATTCTGTGATTTCCATGCTTTTAATTTCTACTTCTAAGAATAAAATAAGCAAAACATACTCTTTAATAATAATTTTATTTCAAAAAATGCATTTAACAATCACTAAACTACACAAATGTGTAGAGTAAAACAGATATTATCTTCCTTGATTTGAGCTTATGTATATATCTTGGGTTCTACTTTGAGCATTTAACAAAGATATTCAAAGTGATTAGTTAAGTAACAATTTAATTTGAAATGTCAATTGTGTTGAGCATTTAAAAAAATGATAGTTTTCCCTTTAAAGATCGGAGGAATGAAGTTCTAGTTCAAAATCATTTTATAGCTTTATGAATTTACTCACACATTGTTTGCATAATTCAAACTATTCTGAATAATGTACTCCCAGAAAAGACACAGTTTAAAAATTTTTGACAGTCGTAGCTCAATATAAATTTTCCTAGTAGATGTATGGTTTTAATTGACAGTAAATTTTCAAGAGCAAAGTAAGTTTTGCTCAAACACTCTATATACAAAATTAAATGGATTTTTAGCAGTCAAGGAGAAATTCATGGTGGATGTAATCAGGCTGCTACAAATTATAAACAAGTAATCATTCAGAAAAAGCTGTGTAAAGCTAGTATCAAAATAGCATATGACCGAAAATGGGGATGTATTGAAAGAAAGTGAGGTTGAAGTATAAGAAATGGAAAGGTGACATGCTTAATTGGTATTTTCAAAAATATTGATCCACAGTGGAGAACTTATGAGAAGACGTGGAAAAGAGACTCAGAAAGTAGGCAGAGATGCATGGAATGTCATCAGAATCTCTGAAAAGAATATTCACATTGATAGATTCTTGTTATTATAGATGTAAGTAAAAATGTACTATGGCTGTTATAGGATGGAATTAACATGTCAAAGAGTCTTCTTTTCACTTTCACTGACTTTTTTCTTTCAAGAAATTGAAACATTTTGAAAGGAAATATGATCTAGCAAGAATGGTAAAATACTAGTAGTGGGGTGAAAAGAATGTCTGAAGGATTATGATTTGGCTGAGATGATTCTATCCTTTTTCCAAAAAGAAAAAAAAAACAACTCAAATATTACAATAGCAATGCTTCATTTTTTTCTCTTTCTATAATCAGTAATAGTAGTAGAATCTTAAACATTCTTCAATATTTTAATTAATCTGTGATATTAAACATTCATAACTTATCATTATTTTCTACTGCTATACATGGTCTCATAAACCTTCCAAAGGGAGTTCATATTATATGTTTGAGGCCTTCATCTAGATTCCCTGAATTACATAGGTACCTGTGTATAACTGTACCTTCATTCCTATTAGATAGTTTCTTATGTGTATGCATTTATTTCTTTTTGGTTTTTTAATATTTTATTTTCCCCTAGTTACATGTCAAGAAGATTTTTAGCATTTCTTTTACAAGATTTTTTTGAGTACCAAATCCTTCCCACCCCCATTTTCTCTCCATCCCTCCTCCTCCCCGGTAAGATGGTACGCAGTTTGATATAGTTTATACACATGATATAATGTAAAATCTATTTTTGTTAAATTGATTCAGGAATTTTATATTTCTATAAATATTTCTCTATTTTATTTAGTTTGCTAGTTTAATTGACATATCATTGAATGAAAGTATTTCATAATAATTTATTTCTTCATCACTAGTTGCAAATTAACATTTTTTTTATTTTGGATAACTAAGTTATCCAAAGTTATTTGTATCCATAAGTTATTTTGTAACTAAGTTTTCTTCATTCATTTTTTCAAAATAAAAACAGCTAATGATTTAGCTAATTTTTTAGATTAGCTCTTAATTTCATTAGCTAATTTAGTAGTTACTTTGCTTTTAATTTTGTGAATCTCTTGTTTGATTTTTAAAATTTCTATTTTGGTGTTAAATAAATTAAAAAAAATTTGTTGCTCTTCTGGGTTTTTAAAACTGGTATCTGTAATTTCTTAATCTGTTCTTTCTCTTTTTTGTTATTAAAACTGTTTTAACATATGCATTTTTCTCTGAAGGATTCCATTGGCTGCATTCCCAAAATTTAGTGTGCTGCCTCATTGAAGTCATTATCTCTCAAAAATATCATTGATAATTGCTGTGATTGTTCTTTGACCCATTCATTCTTTAGCTTCAGTCATCTGATTTTCAATTGACTTTAATCATTACTTTAGCAGCTCTGATTTTTCTGTATCTTTATGAGTTTTTTTTAACCCCCAAATATAAATTTTTATTAGATGCCAAACATAGGTGAGAGAAATATGTAAAGGAGTAAATTGGGATTTCTTCCACTATTAGAATTTTTTGTTCTTTCTATTAAAACTCTTTTAGTATTTCCTTTAAATAGTTTTTATATGCCATTTGTAGGATATTTTTAGTATTAATATCAATTCTTTGTCTATGTAGTATCTTTACTTATCTCTTTCAATTAAGTATATTTTTGTTATTGTTTATCTGAAATCATAGTTGTCCCTTACCTTTTTTACTTCAGACCATGCCATGGCCTGTAAGTGAAAACCGGCTCCTTGTAAACATACTTAGTAGTTAGAGAATAGATTAAAATGGATAAAATTTTAAGTAGGCTGTACAAGAAGACTCTTTCAAGGTACACCAGTGATATGCAACAAAATGGTAACAGTGTCAGAAGAAAAAAGATAATATATAATTTATTACTAAGTTAGAATCAACAGTTCTTTGCAAGAAATTTGGTATGAGTGATTACAGAAAGTGAGGAATAGAGAATGACCCATAGGTTGAGAGCCAAGGTAACTGGAGAGGATACCTTTGGTCCCTTTGATAGAAACAGGAAGATTATAAAGAAGGGTAGGGTTGGGCAATGAAAGAAAATGCATTCAGCTTTGGACATGATATGTTTAAGATAACAAAGTAGTATCTTGTTCAAGATGTCCAAGAAACAGTTGGAGGTAAGATACTAGAGCTTAGGAGAGTGTCTAGGGATAGATGTCAATTTTATCAATTGAATTAATAAGAGATGATGAGATCATCAAGCAAAATATTATAGAGAGAGAAGAGAATCCAGGACACAGCCTTATATAAAAGGAACATAAGATGAATAAGCATTGATTATTTGGAGAGATTACTTGCAGCAGTTGAAAAACTAATCCAATCTTTAAAGTTTCAAAGATTTTCCTTTTGGAAGAAAGTTGCTTGGTTCTCACTCTGTCTAGCTACCACTGACTTTACTTTAGTATTTCAGTTTAATTTATTTTTTGTTACATGTAAAGTTCTAAATTGTCTCCCTCTCTCCCTTCCCTCCTACCTTCGAAAAGGCCACTATTGGATAAAGACTACCTAATATATGCATCTTTTATTTTTTTAGGATTATTCCATCATATTCAACCCCAAGATTTTTACCTATTTGTGTTTTTACCCAAGTAATATTCTTGCTCATAAGAAGTAAAGATTTTGACTTTAATAAGTTTTTTTATAATTGATCTTTAATATTTACCTTCTTGTATTTACCTTGAGTCTAGTAGGTCGAATTTTCCATTTAGTTCTGGCCTTCTCTTCACAAATAACTACAAGTTTAAATTATTAAATATACATTTTTTCCTCATTCAGGATAATACAATTTTGCTGGATAAGTAATCCTTAATTATGAGTCTAGGTCCTTTGCTTTTTCAAATAAATTTGTCTTATAGGGTTTTTTTTCCCTTCTCTTCTCTCAGTGTTGGTTATATTGGATTTACAGAAATAAAGTCATATAGTCAAAGTTTGTGGGACTACTAAAATCATCATAGCAAATTTAAAAAATTGAAGATTTTTAATTTTAATATTTGCAGGGGATAACTCGTGGGACCTTGAAGTAATTCTAAGAACTCATTTTCTTCTGAAATGCCTTAGTAAGTTTTGGGGTATCACTCTAAATTTTGCTTTAAGAAAAAATAAGGATAAATTTTATGAAAGTTTTGAAAGTAAATGGCAAGATTATAGGCTCATTGGTCCAGAGAAATGAAGAAAGTCTACTAGCTTGGAAGTAATCATAAACACAGAAAAAAATAGTTTAATGATTTATACTTCACAGCAACTTCTTGTTAACCCTTCCTTGATTCCCCCAGGTCAAGAGACCCTCTACATGTTAATCCTTCTCATCACAGATCAGATTTCTAAAAACAGGTGTAGAAAAAGATACTGGAAAAATGTAGAGAAACTTAAATCACATTCTGCTCCTTCAGCCATGTAAAGTTGCAAAGTGGGGCCTGTCCCTGGCAGTGCCCAAATGGCCCTATCACTTCTGCACATCATGCACATCAATCCTGTAGTCAAGCCTGGGGGCATCACCCAAGCAGTACATCCTGCCTACCCTGCCTCAATAGCTGCAAGTGACCTCATCCTGAGAAACACCTGGCCCCAAAGCTTCAGCTGTCATGGGGTGAGGCCCCAATATCAGCATTTATTTTGCTTTACCACAAAGAAGTATCACCAAGGGGAATATATGGGCACCAGCTACCTCAACCCCAAGAATTCCCAACTCCACTGTACTACCCAACTCCACTATCCAAAACTCAATCACTGTCTCCAGTGCAGATCCAGCTCTTGGCAGGCCCTGTCTAGCTGCTACTGTGGAAGGTAATAGTGCCCCTGGCAGCATTTAGTATGGCAGTAGAAGGTATGAAGAGGGGCCTGCCAGCCTCTTTCCTTAGTGAATCCACTATTCTCTGTTCTTGTTGCAAAATTTATTGTTGTGTGATCTTAGGGAAGTTATCTTATCTTTGTTCAGCCCAATTTCCTGATCTGTAATGAAAAAAAAAATGATAATGGTACCCACCTCCCAGGGTTGATGTCAACATTAAAATAATATTACAATGGCAAAGTGCTTAATACAGTGACTAGCATATGCTAAACACAACAATATTATTTTTTTAACTAAATGCAATTGTTCTATGGCTGATAAATCTAAAGTGATTTTAAAATGTCATGGGTAAAAGGATTTTTGTGTGTAGTAATCTGGAAATGCAATTGATGTTATCTGAAGTTTAGTGTTCATGTTATTACCATATTTCTAAATTCTCTTATATCATGAAATTTGAGTGACCATTGTAACAGAAATGCTGTTGGACAAAAGAACTTTTTAATCTGGATACTATTATATATGAATTGGGCTTTTAAAATTATGTGATATTCACTATTTGACAAAAATTCCTGGAAAATTGGAAAGTAGTAAGGCAGAAACTAGGCACTAACCAATACCTAACATCCTATGCCAAGATAAAGTCAAGATGGGTTCATGATTTAGACATAAAGAGTGATACTATAAACAAGTTAAAAGAAGAGAGCATTGTCTACCTCTCAATTCTGTGGAGAAGAAAGAAATTGGTGGCCAAAGATCATAAAAAAAGGGAAAGGACCCACATGTGAAAAAAATCTTTGTAGCAGCCATTTTTGCAAACTGGAAAATGAATTGCCCATCAGTTGGAGAATGACTGAATAAGTTATGGTATATGAATATAATTGTTCTATCAGAAACAATCAGCAGGATAATTTCAGAAAAACCTGGAGAGACTTGCATGAACTGATATTAGTGAAGTGAGTAGAACCAAGACAACATTGTACACAGCCACAAAAAAGATAATATGATGATCAATTCTGATGGGTGTGACTCTTTTCTACATGTGGTGATTTAGGCCAGATTTGTGATGAAGAGAGCCATCTGCATCCAGAAAGCAGACTGTGGGCATTGTGTGGATCACAACATGGTATTTTCAACTTTTTTGTTGTTTACATGTTCATTGTTTTCTTTCTCACTTACTTTCCTTTTTGATCTGAATTTTTTTTATGTAGCATGATAATTGTGGAAATATATATATGTATGTGCATACATATATATATTATATATATATAAGAATTGCACATGCTTAGCATGTGTTGGTTTACTTGCTCTCTAAGGGAGGGAGAAAAAAATTGTTTTGCAAGGGTGAATGTTGAAAACTATTCATATATTTTGAAAATAAAAAGCTAAAAAAGTATGCTGTAAAGTATATATTTGAAAACTGATATGTAATGATGTATATTTTGTTATAAAGCACATAATAATAATATGTAGAAAATTTTTTCATTTAAAATTATTGGCTGTCATGGCTACACATGCTTATATGTATAGCTTCAATATATTAATAATAAGTCAACTATCAGATATTTGTTGTATGTCTGAAGCCCCCAGATATGAGTAGTTTTAATCTATAAGTAAAAGATTAATGAAATATTAAATGTTGATGAAACATCAGGAAAAATATTCAAGCCTTAAGTTATGATTAGTGAAATTTGATATTTGAGGTAAAAAAAATTGGACTATAATTTATTATTTTTTTGAGTTTGATTACAGGGATAATTGTCTGAATTGTCATGAAGCCAAGATGTAGAAAAAGGCATGTGATAACAGTCTGGGAATTTCTAAAACTTGATTTCTGTACCTGAGAAAAGATTTGGTGATGACTATGGTACAGCCTAGGTACTCTTCTTCTATTTTCTCATTGTGCTGTTTCCTTTTTGAAAAGGCAAATTCCCAACTGGTTAATCCAAAACCTTGTTTGTAATAATACATGACTTCATGATTGACAGTCAGATATGACTCATGCCTGAAATCCAGCTAAGAGGCTTTCCCCAATAACTCCCTCCCCAGATCCCTCATTTTCCTTTTATGGCAAATTTCTATAATCAATAAGGTTTTTTAAGTACAATACTAAATCTATTAAATAATAGACTGATACCAGAACATCTCTGAGTAAGTGTAATAGATGCAAGTATGAATATCTTATAAATTAAAATTATATTGTGTGTCAAATCTTACTATGGGATGATATTCTATTAAGGGGGAAATGATTAGACAAAGGAGAAATGTGAAAATTTTCTAAATAAGTGGAATAGTACATTTCAAGAAAGCAACAGGATTAGAGTCTTCTCTAAGAATGATGTACAGATGTACATGATTGACATCTAAATTTATCTGTCATAAGAATTTATTGGTAATAAATTCTCAAAGTTGGATTAAGATTTTAAAAATTTAATGGTAATAAGTTCTCAAATTGGATTAAAACACATAAATTATGTTGATAATGGCAAAGAAAGTAATGTTTTTCTAATATTGAAGTATTTGTCTGAAAATTTTAAAAGGACATTTTATAGTTGGACCCTCATAAATGTTTAAAAGATTCTTCTATCAGTAATACGAATTAGACAAAGATAGAAATAGAAAATGGTCTATAAAATGAAATTCTCTGAAGTTCAAAATTGGAGAACCAAATTTACATGATTATATTAAACTATGTTAAATCAGAATTACTTAGGAAGCTGTATATTTGGAACCAGAAAAACAAAGAGCTGTCCTTACAATAAAGCCTATTGTCAAAGAAAAGCTATCTAGGGCCTGATAACTACAGGAGGCATTTAAGACTGATTAAATGTGCTGATTAAATGAATATTGAGAACTGGTTACTTAGATACAAGGATTTAACTACTATATTGCTTTGTTCTTTTATTTCAAGATGTTTATGCTTAATTTTTCTTGATTACCTTGATAAAACGTAAATCCTTCTCAGAGCTAGTCCATTTTGAGACCCCCCTCCCCAATGGTTTAATCTGTCCATGACTTAATGTAATTATGCAGTTATGGGAAGCGTGAGGACAACTTTATTGCATTATTTGAATCTAGTCCTGTGTGGTGGGAAAGTGGATCATCTCTATGTCTTGTTTAGACTCTTATGATATGTTGACCAGAAACTAAAACACAAAGATTAATGCAAGGGGTTTTCTTTAAGAGCTCCTACCAGGTCTTTCTGACTTCTTCCACAGTTGACAAATTTGTGGGTGTGTACTTCTGAATCATCTGAAGAAAGCTCCTGCTCCTGAATGGATGTCATAATCCTCCAGGGACCTCAAGCCAATATCCAGATGAGACAGCTGTCCCAACATTCCAGATGATGGTTAATACGGGGTCCTCGTTTTTTTTTTCCCCTCTTCTCTTTTGTCATGTGCCCAACCCCCAAGATCCTGATTCAAGTGTTTATTGGTATTATCTCTCCTCACCCCTTTTCTGCTTGCACTTAATAGCTAGCAATGATATATGGGATACAATTCCCTGATAGGTCCCCTCAAAGAACTGATCTTTTGGACAACATCTTGTCCTAGCCTAAGTGGTCTCTTGTGTCATCTTGGCTTATACCTGCCTCTCTATTATTGACCAGAAGGATAAAAGTTCTTTCAAATCCCTGTTCAAAAGGGGGAATGTCAAAATATTTGGAGAAACCCCATTTTCAGAGCTAAGATGCGACAAGTAAGCTGTGCCCTGATCTTGTCATAACAAAAACCCTTTGAGCTCACCTTGTGAATAATCTCAGAATTGTTTCACACTAACAGAAGGTGGTCTCTGAGTTTGATGAGCAATTGTAATATCTATGTTCCAGTCATGACATCTTACCATGAATCAAACTTGTCACATTGTTAGGGGTACAGCTTACTATGTAGTCATTGCTGTAAGTATTGAGATTCTCAGTGTGAATGAGTTCTCACAGCTGTGAGTGCTCCTATCTTCTCTAATGTAACTGCATTGGCTTTTCCTCTCCTCCTCTTTTGTATAACGTAATTAAAATTATTTTTTCTTAAATAAACTGCTTTTTAGAATCAGGTCACAATCAACCATTCCCCAATATTTCTTTTGAGCTACCTAATTACTGATGTCAATCTTAAATATATGGTATACATTTCAATATAAAAACATACACAATTTGTCCATGTTGAGTTCCTTGAAATTACTCTTTGACCACTTTCAACTGCTCAGTGATGAAGAAGGCCATATACACCCAGGGAGAGGGATATGAATGTGGACCACAACATAACATTTTCATGCTCTCTATTGATGTTTGTTTGCATTATGTTTCCCTTCTCCAATTTTTTTTCTTGTAGATCCAATTTTTCTTGTACAGCAAGATAACTGTATAAATATGTATACACATATTCAATTTGTCAAGTATTTTAACATAATTAACATGTAGTAGACTTCCTACCAGTTAGGGAAGGGGACAGGTTTGGGGGGGAATTTGTAACAGAAAGCTTTGCAAGGGTCAATGTTGAAAAATTCCCCATATATATGTTTTGCAAATAAAAAGCTTAAAAAAAAGAAATTACTCTTTGATATTGTCTCTTATATGTTAAATTTTTTATTACATTTGGGTTTGGTTGAGAGAAAGTTTTGAACATTTGTAAAATTGTTGAATGTCCATTTTTTTCCATTTAATATTCTGGATAATTTTGTTGAATGTGATATTTTTGGCCAAAGGCCTAGTTCCTTTGATTATCAGTATATGTTACTTCAAGACCTATGGTATTTTATTGAGGTTGCTGATAAATCTTATACAATTCTAATTGTAGCTCCAACATATTAGAATTGAATAGAATTTTGTTTGATTGGGTTTTTGGTTTGTTTCTTGCATGATTTTCACTTTGACCTGGGATTTTTGAAATTTGGCAATAATATTCTTATATGTTTTCCACAAAGGATTTCTTTGTGATGGTAATCAGTGTTTTTTTTTTTTTTTCTATTTCTATCTTCCTCTTAAATTCTCTTATTCCAGGATAATTTTCTCTAGTTATTTCTTGAATTATTGTATCAAGGTTTTGGGTTTTTTTTTTAATTACAATTTTCAGATAGTCTGATTATTTTAATATTTTCTCTTCTTCATCTGTTCTCCAGATCTGTTGTTTTTCTTATAAGACATTTCACATTCTGTTCTATTTTTTTTTCAGTCTTTATGTTTTTTTAAAATTATTTGGTCTTTTATAGCTTCACAGGCTTCTCTTGCTCAATTCTAATTTTCAAAGAATTGTTTTCTTTTTTAAGACTCTGTATTTCCCTTTCTATTTGGTTGACTTTTTTCCATAATCTTTTTTTTTTTGTTTGTTTGTTTGGATGGTGTTTTTTTAAGTTTTTAATTTTCTTCTCAATCTTTCTCCCAATTTGATTTTTAAAGTCTTTTTTTTAGTTCCTCTATAAGTTCTTTCTGGGCAGATAGCCATTCAACATTATGCTTTGGGGCAGGAGAGGCTTTTTCATTATTCTCTCTTCTTCTGAGATGAATCCAGTCTTCCCTATTCCCATAGTATGTTTTTATAATTGGGTTCTTTTTTCTTTGCTTGTTCATTTTTTTTTTTTTTTTTAATGAGAGCTATTAGTGAAAGTATTCTAATCTTGGGTTGGAGGAGATGGCACCTCTAGCTTCACTCCAGTATTCTTCTCTGACCTGGAACCTCAAACCAAAAGCTCCCCTCTCCTGTGAGTTGCCACACCCAGCACCATAACTGCTGCTGTCCATGTGTGCTGGTTCCTTCTTGCTGAGGGCTGTATCTCTGAAGCACAGTTAAGCCTGGCATTCATGATCAGCAGATGTTCCCTCAGTCTTCCTGGATTCAAACCCCAAATTCCCCATGTTTTCTAAGAGATGAAAGTTCCTGTGATTTCAGAGAGTCCAACTGAATCCAGCTAGCTCTAAGGTTCCCCACTTACTGTTTCTCTGGAGCTAGCCTGGAGGTATTTACACTTCACACTGGTTAAAGTATATTTTAGGCTTTCTTTCTATCTTCTCAGATTGTCCTAAGAGAACCCCTACTCTGCCCCAAGTCTATTTTGTTTTTCACCATTCTATATTTACTCTGAGGTACAAATTTGTTCTATTTGTGAGGGAAATCGGATAGCTTGACATTTTCTGACCCTACTCCACCATTTTCCCAGAATTATTTCCTTAGATTTATTCTTTATGGAGAGAAGGATGGAGTATCTGTTATTTTATCAGTCAGATAAATTCTAGAGTGGATATTCCCTTTGACAATAACAATGAAGTCTTGGCATTTGTCTTAGGCACTTCAAGTATCTGCCTAGTTATATCATTAGTAATTCAATTTAAAAATGTTACAAATGGGGCAGCTAGGTGGCGCAGTGGTTAGAGCACCAGCCCTGAAGTCAGGAGGACCTGAGTTCAAATTTGGTCTCAGACACTTAACATGCCCTAGCTGTGTGATCCTGGGCAAGTCACTTAACCTCAATTGCCTCAGCAAAAAGCAAAAAAAAAAAAAAAAAAAAAAAAATGTTACAAATGAGAGTCCCCTTACCTATGTCTCTTAGTAATCTCATGATTTCTATCAGTATCATCTTGGTGTTTACTTTGAATTTTTCTTAGACTCTCTTAACATTAGTTCTTGTCTTCCATATCTCTTCTTACGTCTGTATCACAAACTCCACCTTGCCAATTTATTTTTTCTAGGGGGGAAATGGATCTTTTAGTATGATCATTTCATTTCACTGTTAAGGAAACTGTGGCTGGGAAAAGTCAAACATTTGCCCAAGACCATACCTTTAGATGGGGATAAAAGGAAGGTTAAATGTAGGCTTCTGAATTCTAGCACAGCATTCTTCTTATCACACACTTAGCCTCACTTAATATTTCCTATAAGTTTTTAGTAGGGTTTTTTTTTTTTTTGAGCACTTGAAATTTTCTTTCTCAATCAACTGAGAATAGAAAATTTGTGGGGCAAGAAATATTGGTTAGTAATTATTTTTTAAAGTTTTCTTTTCATTGGAAATGAAATTTATCACAAATAATAGTAGTTATATTAACACTAACAAAATACCTAAAATGCATTGAAGACATGATAGCACTACATGTCTGTGACTTACTTTTTAATTTCAAATATTTAGTAGGAAATAAATAGAAGTACAATCTCTTCTCAGAAAGGTTTTTTCTTTCTTACAGACTATTAAGAATAAGGGCCATTTGAGGGTAAAATGTGATTCTTGGATGCAAGGTTCAATGATTCTGCAAAACAGATGTTTAGTGCTATATATTTATTTGGCTTTTTCTTTCCTTGGGGCCTTTTCCCTAGGTAAAAATGCAATAATAACTTTTTGCTTTGCTTTGTTTCTCCTGACACATTATTCTACTTTTAAGGGTTGCCTTTTCCTTTATCTCCAGTTCTCTGTGTTTACTCTAAAGATTTCAACATTCAATAAGAGATAATTTAAGCACAGTTATAATGTGAAAAACCCAAGCACTTGAGGTTATCTTTCTACTGACATCAGAAAAACACTTTACCTCCAGCTTTCTTCTGATCTGTTTTTTTGTCTTTGATAAATTATAGTAAAAATTTAGAAATTCTTACCCTATTCACCTCATTCCCATTCAGCAAGATAAGAATAAGGATTTCTACACTGGCTAGTTCAGGCTAGAATAATAAGTTCATACTTTTCAGAAATATAATTCTCTTGTGCAATTTTACAGGATGAAAAAGAAAAGCTCAGCTATAGTCTAAGTTGAGATATATGAAAAAAATTTTAGAATTTATTCTCTCATTTGTAAATCTGGAATTAAAATACTGGTTTAATAATGCATTTTAAAAAGATATTTCTTTATTATTTGAGTTATTAAATAACTTCATTTAATTGAACTATAATATACATTGGAGGACTTTTATTTTTATAAGACATTTGGAACATTTTGCAAAAGTGATTGTGAAATGTATGCTGAGGTTTTAGAGTTGAGATGTGCAAATTTTGGAACAATATCAAGTTTTAGATTTAATTTTTAAACCATCCCTTTTATCATAGGTCTTTAATTTATACTGGAACTCAGAAGGATGTTATCTTGAATTCCTGGGATAGCCTACAGGGACCTATTCCAAAACTGTAGTTCAAGAGCCACCACCAATGTACTTCTCATCTACAGTCAGTAGATACAATTAACTCATAATAAAAGAATTTACTGAAAATGCACACTAAAATAAATACCTTCAGAACATTCTTTCATAAAGTTTGGACACAATCTATTAAAATACAAATAGTGCCTATAAGAAAAATAGTCATCAACATAAACAGGTATTTTGGTGGTATGGCACACATTTGTTTAAGTTAACTCATGATTCTGGAAATTAGGGGACTGGAAGTTCATATTTATCCTGTGGAGTGGTTACAAATCTACTCCATAGGCATGAATGAATCTGGAAGGGGAAGACCTTCAGGGTTTCTGGCCAAAGCAAAAATGACTGCAATTTACATTTAATTTGAATCAATCAGGACCCAAATGGGGCTTGGCCTAGGATCTATTGGTGGGCAATTAGAATCAGATTCGTTTTGGTTTAAGGCTTGGTCCTTAAGAAAGAAAACTAGCCAGTAACCCACAAGATATGTTGGGAGGGTTCAAAGGTACAAAAATAAAAAAAAAATTCTTTTTTGGAGCATCTGGTAATGACAAATGTTGAGGGCATGTGAGAAAACTGGGACACCCATACATTGTTGATGGAGTTGTGAACTGATTCAACCATTCTGGAGAGCAATTTGGAACTATACCCAAAGGGCTATCAAACTGTGCATACCCTTTGATCCAGCAGTGTTTCTCTTGGGCTTATAAGAGATCATAAAGGAGGGAAAGGGACCCACATGTGCAAAAATGTCTGTAGCAACTCTTTTGTAGTGGCTAGAAACTGTAAACTGAGTGGATGCCCATCAATTGGAGAATGGCTGAATAAATTATGGTATATGAATGTTATGGAATATTATCGTTCTCTAAGAAATGACCAGCAGGACGATTTCAGAGAGACCTGGAGAGACTTGCATGAACTGATGCTGAGTGTAATGAACAGAACTAAGAGATCATTGCAACAACAAGATTATATGAAGATCAATTCTGATAGATGTAGCTCTTTTCAACAATAGATGATTGAGGCTACTTTCAATGGTCCTAAAGAAAGGAATGTGGGAACTTAGTATAGATCACAACATAGCATTTTCACTCTTTTTGTTGTTGTTTGCTTGCATTTTGTTTTTTCTCATTTTTTTCCTTTTTGATTTCATTTTTCTTGTGCGGCATAATTGTAGAAATATGTAAAGAAGAATTGCACATGCTTAATATATATTGGATTACTTGCCATCTGGGGAGAGGGTTGGGGGATATTTTGAACACAATGTTTTGCAAAGGTCACTGTTGAAAATTTATGCATGCATATGTTTCCAAAATAAAAAGTTTTAATAAAAGAAAAAAAGAGCATCTGGATACCCTATATGGACAGAGGGAGGGAAGAAGGGAATCAAGAAGGGAAGAAGGGAGAGAGAGAAAGGAGTATTCCAACTGAACAAATTCTAATTTGTGAGCCAGCTTTACTGACAGAAGCTATTTGCCCTTCATTCTTAAAGCAGTCCATGATATCAGGGAGGTGATTCCATGACGTGCAAGTGAACTGGATTGAAGTGAAAAACAATATTTCATGGACATAATGTTTCTACTAGGTAGGCTATTCAATTGAGATTATTTTAGCTCAGTTTTTCTCCATAGTTCAACTTTCATTAATGAGAGTTACCTTTCTCTAAAGTACATAGGTAGCTTTCTTCTTTGGTGCTATAATTTCCACTCTTTTAAAGACTTTTTCCAGACCTAAGTAACCAACTGCCTCTGTGTAAACCATTTTATGATTGCTGCATAGACTATTGTCCCCTGGGAGAATATCTCTAGTGGTAGATGTCATGAGAAAAGAGAAATACCCCTCCCAATCTCCTAAAAGATTGGGAGTGGTATTCCCTGACCGCTGACTTTTACTGACTCACTCAAAATTCTTTACAAAACTTTTTTTTTTTTTTTGAAACTGGGGAAAACATGGATCATATAAATATTATTATTATTATTATTTACTGCAAATAAAAAAAATTCTAAACTTATTTTATGCCATACACACTACCTGGGCAGCCAGGTGGCACAGTAGACAGAATTTCAAGCCTGGAATCAGGAAGGGCTGAGTTCAAATCTGGCCTCAGAAAATTACTGGCTATGCTACCCTTGACAAGTCATGTAACATAGCTCTATTAATTTTTTTTTATTAGATTTCCCCCCTTCTCTTCCATCACTGCTATGATTTCTTCTTTCATTGACCATCTGTTTTCAGGAAAATTTATTTTGTAAAAGAATACAGATATCAAAAGAATGAGAAGGTAAAAAATGTCTGAGAGAATTTGATTTTAATATAATTATTTTAATGTGAAAATTGCACACTTTGAGAAAGCTTTTTCAAATAACATGTAAGAAAATCAATACCAAGAAGGCCCTTTTTGTCTTAGCATTACATTTTATTTAACTGCATATTTTCTTCATGTATTTGATATCCACTTAAGTACTCATCTATTCACTTTGGTATCAGTGAACAACTACTTATGTTTTACTTGATGATTTATATTTCTCAAGATAATAAACCTTTCTAAAAATTAATGAATCAGTAAAAATATCTTTCTATGAACAATCTATATCAGATTATTAGTCTTAATTTGAATGGACTGTCAAATTTAGATTTCCTCAAATTTAATTTTTATTGGAATAATTTACTTTTATTTTTGGCAGTTATAAAGCATGGCAGTAAATGGGGCTTTGCCTTAGGCTATCAACATAGGGAAGGATTCTCCATAGCAAGCATGTTTCCTCCTCGAGTTCAGATGTCCTTCCTATAAAAATCATTGTCCCCTTACATTCTTCTTAAGATCCTTTCCCAGAAATTGTTGCTATGTTGTTCGACAACCCTTTGCTGCTACCTGCAATATTCCTTCACTGTGGAATCACTTTCCTTTCTGGGCCCTGTCTTGCTTACTGAACTCTTTAGAGACAAGCCTAAAATCCATTTTTACAGCATAACTTCACTGGACTTAACTATTTTCTACCTATAGTCATACTGTTTAATGGGTTGTCATATGTGCCTTCCAATCATTAATGTTGTCCTAAATGAAAGTTTCTATTTGTAGTTCAATTTAGTAACTGCCTGATAACATGCCTGTTTTTTTAAGGTTTAAGTGAAAAAGTTCTAATAAGGTTCATGATTTTGTATTTACTTTAAAATCTAATATTATTGTCCTTCCCCAAGCTCATCTTTTAACAAAGTAAAGTCATATATGAAGAGGGTTGTTTCCTTTCTTAACTTGGAGACAGGCAAGCTAAAGTAATTCTGATCCAGTCTTTACAATCTTTGTTCAGATAAAAAGTATTTAGGGTAAATGGGATTCCAGTAATGAAAATTTTATTTAGGTCACAGTCATTTAAATTGTTCATAGATCTGCTTCATTAGCTATAACAAAAAAAAAGAGGGAAAACAAATGAAAAAATTTTCATTTTTTTAAAAAAAGGAGTATCTTTGAGTTAACATGAAATAATCTTAAATCTCAAAATGATAAATTATAACAATTTTGACTATATTGTGTTCAGAGAAATATCTATTTTGCAATGTATGTTATATCAGAATTTTCAAGTTTGTCATATATTTTGCTAAAATAGTTATCAAAATCATCTCAAGAAATGTTAAACTATAAATTCTGTAAAAACACTTGCCTTTTTAAATTCTATAATTTATAAGAATGATCCATAAACATATCAAGTATATATGATTAAAATTATGCATTCTATTTTCTTGAGCATACATCTTTAAAATATCACTGTTTACTATTTTTAATTACCAAATATGAAACAAACATTTGAGTAATAGTACCGAATTTAGCTTTAAATACTTATCTCCAATAAAGATTCTCCCTTGACTATTGTAAAATAATATGGTTCCTTGACAGATGTAATTAGAGATAATCCAATCAAGGGATAAAAGAGAGATAGATGTTCCCAGCAAGTGTTTACCATTGTTACAGGGGAACTCTTGTACAAGGTCTAAATGGGGTAAAAAATAGTCCTTATACATGAATAGGTTCTTCACTTGCTTTTGTTTACACTTGACACTTTATTGATTATTCTAAAGAGATTAACCTAAACATGTCACACCTCTCAGATTGACTAAAATGATAGGAAAAGATAAATGATAAATACTGGAAGGGAGGTGGGAAAACTAAGACATTGTAGGTGGAGTTGTGAACTAATACAACCATTCTGGAGCGCAATATGGAACTATGTCCAAAAGGCTATCAAACTTTGCATATCCTTTGATTCAGCAGTATCTCTACTAGGATCTCTATTTCAAAGAGATCATAAAAACAGGAAAAGCGCCAACTTGTGCAAAAATGTTTGTAGCAGCCCTTTACATAATGGCAAAGAATGGAAATTTAGTGGATGCCCATCAGTTGGGGAATGGCTGAATAAGTTATGGCATATGAATGTAATAAAATATTATTATTCTATAAAAATGATCAGCATGCTGATTTCAGAATGCCCTGGAGAGACTTATATGAACTGATCCTAAGTGAAGTGGGTAGAACCAAGAGAATATTCTACACAGCACAAACAAGGTTATATGATGATCAACTGTGATGGACTTGGCTCTTTTCAACAATGAGGAAATTCAGGACAATTCCAATAGACTTGTGGTGGAGAAAGCCATCAGCATCCAGAGAGAGGACTATGGGGATTGAATGTGGATCACAACATAGCATTTTCACCTTTGTTGTAGTTGTTGTTTACTTTTTTTTCTTTCTTATTTTTCCCCCTTTTGATCTGATTTTTCTTGTGTGCATGATAAATTTATAAATATGTTTAGAATTGCACATGTTTAACTTATATTGGATTACTTGCTATCTGGGATAAGAGGGAAGTAGGGAAGGAGGGAGAAAATTTTGGAACACAAGGTTTTTTACAAGGGTATATGTTAAAAACTATCTTTGCATGTATTTTGAAAAATAAAAAGCTATTTTTATTAAAATAATAAAAAAGAGATTCACCTAAATAATCCATTGAAAATACCAATGAATGAAAAAAAAGAAAATGTCAATGAACAAAAAAGTAATTTATTGCTTAGACCACGAACTTCTATTGGATGGATAATCTGTTGAATCTTTCCCTCTCTGCCTCTTTCCCTCCCTCCTTCCTTCTCTCTTCCTATGTGACAGATATATATGTATGTGTATATATGTATATATATACATTAATATTATATATAAAGAGTGAAAAACAAAAACAAAGAGAGAGAAAGAATGAGAGAGAATGTGTGTGTGAGAGAGAGATGAGGAGAGAGGGAGGGAGGGAGGGAAGGAGAGAGAAACAGATAGAGACAGACACATAGACAGATAGACATACAGATAGAGAGAGAGACAGAGAGGGAGAATGAATTTAAACTTATGTCTTTTTGACTCCAGATCCATGCCCTGTGCACTGTGACACTCAATAGTAGAAGAAATGGGAGATATAATGGCTGCGTCATTCAATGATTTTGGAAAGATTATGGAGAAAGAAGTCCCAATTTTCAAGGAAGGAAAGAGTATAGATTTTGTAGTTTGACTTCTATTGTAGGGGAAATTATACAACAGATAATTAAAGAAATGCTAAGTGAATATCTAAAAATGAAACCAATTATTATAGAGAAAGCATGGCTTCATTAAGAATGGGCCATTCAGACTAACATAATTTCCTTTTTTTCTTTTGACACAATTTCTTCAGTAGTAAATCAAGAGAATGTCATAGATATAGCTTATCTAGATTTTTTAGAAAAGTATTTTAAAAAGCTATCAATACTATTTTTGTGGGAAAAAAGAAGAGAAATGGGATTCATGATAGCACAATTTGACACAATGATATAGATTCAAAACTTATCAAATAGCCAGACATAAAGAGTAGTCATTGTTAACTTCTAAGGAACCTTCAGGGGAATATCCCAGGAATCAGTGCTTGACCCTGTGCTATTTGACTTAAAAAAAAAAGTTAGTAACTTATTTGAATTATAGATGAATGATAGAACTTTTATTAATATCTTATTATGTGTGAAGAATTATGTTAAATGTTGGGGAAAGAAAGAAAAAAATTATCTAGGAATTCACATTCTTAAATGAGACACGTAACGGGTCTATCAAGCAGAAGAACAGATGGGTAAGATCAGGGGTACTTATGATTCAGGAGCAAGACAAATGCCATTGTATCTTCTTTGGTACAATTTCCATCAATAAAACTTTATCTGTTTCTGATATGAACTGTTTGCCAGTGCCAATATCTTTGGTAGCAATAACTTTTCTCTCTAATTTTAGTCCTAACCACCCATTTAGCCTCTTGCCACGTCAGGTCCCTACCACACTTGTTTTCCTGATTGAGAACTGGACAGCAAGAAATTGAAAGGAAGTGAAAGGAGGACTAGATTCAGAACTTTTAGTCTTCAAGTGGCCTAATTCCACTGAAATATTAAAACAGAAGATGTTCTGAGCACATTCTTTCCACATTAGATTAAAAGTTTGTTGAATGTAAGACCTGCAAATTATTCATCTTTGTATTAGTTCAGTTCTACATACAAGTGACTAGATTTTCTACCAAATATGCATAACTATTTTCTCACTGACAAAAAATGATTTTTGCTCTGTGCTTATGAAAAGAGCAGAGTTTAGTTCCAGTAATATGAAGTAATCATTTTGTACCAATGAAGAGTCTTATACAAACTAATTTGAGCTCCAGTATACAAAATAGGTCCTTAATAAACATTTGTTGAGTTGAACAAATAATGCTTTACATATAGTAGGTACTTAATAAGTATTTAAGTTGATTTGAGCAGCATCAAAAGATGAAGATAGAAGAAGGGCTATTTTGGAACAGTGAACAGAATGGCTCAAAGACCTGAGACTCTCCTCAGTTACTTACTATGTAGTTGTTGTTCAGTTGCTTTTCAGTCATGTCTGCCTCTTCATAAACTCATTTGGGATTTTCTTGTCAATACTGGAGTAGTTTTCCAGCTTATTTTACATTTGTAGAAATTAAAAAAAAACAAAAACAAAAACCAGAAAACAAAAAACAAAAAACAACAACAACAACAAAAAAAACCACGGTTGAGTGATATGCCCAGTATCACACAACTACTAAGTGTCCGGGGCTTCAGGAAGATAAATCTACCTAACATCAGGCCAAGTACTGTGCCATCTTCCTGTCTCAAATAATAGGATAATAAGACCTTCTGACAGGATTTGTTGTGAAGATCAAATGAAATAACATATTTCAAAACTAAAGACATAGTCTTTAAAGTGTGATATAAATGCTAGTTAATATTATTTTTGTGAGAGTTAGTTTAATGACTTGAAGAAAAGGCTAAAGGATTTATAATGGAGATAAAGGGAAAGAGAAAGCTATTTAAAGTTCTTGAGTAGCAAGTAAACTAAAAAAAAAATGTGATATCTGAGGTAAATTAAACCAGCCACTATGAATGATCAAGACTGTATTAAGAAGAAGTTAAAGACAGGGCAATCAATTAGAAAGCCATTTTAATAATCCGAATGTAAGGTGATAAGTGCCTGAAATAGAATTTATACTACAGGAATCATGAGGAACAATCATGGAGATATTGTGAGGAATGATATTTCAGTGAAATGATGCCTGATTAAATGTTAGGGTTCAAGAAGGAGACATTAGAAAATAATTACAAGTTTTACACTAGGAATATAAGAGGAAGGTCACAGTATTGGACAATGATAGAAAGTGTGGGAGACTGATTAAAATCCCCCCAAAATTATTATGAGGGGGGAATGCAGAGAATCATGCTTGGGAAATGTTATTTAATAAAAGGAAGAATTAGGAAGCCTAAAAAGCATTTAGAGAGCTAAAAAGAGAATACACATACTCTCACACACACAAACACATACATACATATACACACCCACCAACTCAACATTTAATACTCAGTGAGGTCATTGCAGGAGGCTTTCCCCATTCTGCTATAATCAATGATCTAAAAGGATATGAGATTATAAAGCAATATACCAGGTAAAGTACTACAAGTGGCTTTGCTGGCTAGGTTTTTCATTCTGCTCAACTGGTTCTATAATCTATATACACCCACACACAACCTGGCAGATCCATCCTCATTATTTCCCTAAAGCTTCAGCACAGGCAGAAATGTAATAGTAACAAAGGGAGCTGGAACACAATGAATGGGCCTCCCACCCACATCCTTAGCCTAGTTCTACTTTCTCTGTAGCAAATAATAGTCAGGCCAGGAGTAATGTGAGATTAAGAGACTTGATAAAATATTCCTGTTGAAATTCAATCACTTAACATTATGGAGAAAATTATTCTCCTAAGAAATTAAGTTAAATAAAACTCAGTATATCATGGGAAAAGGTATATATCCTTCTAAGAATAAACTTCTAAGTTACTAATTTAATAGTAGAAAGAGTGGTGAATTAGCAAATGGAAGACTCAAGGGTCTATTATTTTACAATATGCCAACCACTACTAATTATCTATTTGACCTTGGACAGTTCATTTAAAACTTTTTAATCATCAGCTATTTTATCTGTAAAATAAAAATCATGGTATCACATCTGCATGTTAATTCAGCAAACTTTTTTTAAGGGCCTACTATGAATCAGACACTTTGCTGGTTCTGAGAATAAAAAAAGAAAGGAAAGAAACAATTCCTTTCCTCAAGGAATTTATGTTTTACTTAGAAAAATTATATGCACTCAAATAAATAAATGGAAAACATATGCGTGGTAAAAAAAACACATAAAACAAAGTAATAAGGAGATTAGGGAGGAAAGTACAGATATCATTATCCTTATACACTTATTAAGTGCCTACTGTGTGTAAGGTGGTATATCAGATGACAGGAATACAAAGTTAGAAAAATTCCTTGTTTTCAATGAGGTTTTCAAGGCCAGTGGTAGGATAAGAGAAAATATATGCACATATAAATGTAAAAAGTATTTGAAAATTGATTGGCATCCTGGGATGGGTTATTGAAAGGAACATACATTCCTCCTTGCCTCTGGAAATAATGTGAGATAAGTCTTTAAACTGAAAAGCAGATTTGAGTCTTGGACTTTCTGTGACAGAAAGAATGAGAAAGCTGACCCAAAAAAGCTGCGACACAGCATTGTTAGCTTGAGACTTAACAGGTGAGTTGGAAAGACTGTTGACATAGGGGCAATAGGAAAGCTAAAAAGAAACAAATAAAGGTTGATTTCTGGAAGGAAAGATAAAAATGAGGAGGCTCATCAAATTCCTACAGGCATCTTGGAGTCAAAAATTCAGGTTTAATATGCCAATGATAAACACATCTTCAAGGAGAGAAGTTACAAAATAATGTTTTTTGTAAAATTAAAAAAAATGATTTTGAAAAATTAGACCTTATTTTGAAAATTAAATTCTTTTCCTATTTCTTTTAAAAAGTGTCTAATAATAAATACTGTGATATTCTATGCTCATTTCTTTTACCTAAATATTTCCTATATTCTGATTTTTGTCTCAAATATAAAGAGTCCAGAAATTAGCTGGAAATAATTCTAAATTTAAATTAGGGTAGAGGATCCATTCTCTATCTGAATGAAAGGAATGAATTTGTTTGATGATTATGGTCTTTGCACTATTTTGATGCATTATTTTATTACTTAAAGAAATTTATTGTTTGATACAAACTCTATAAAGCATTAGAGGAAGGGTCACCAGGGCTTTTAGGTCACGATATTGCCCCAAAACTAAAAATTGGCTAATTGTTCTCATAGAGTATAGTAAATGAAAATTTTCAATAAAAGGAATATAGGGAGAAGAAGGTAGTGACAGAAAAGAAAGAAAAAATATCCTAAAATACATTCAGCTGTCACTCTAAACCAGGGGCAGCTAGATGGCATAGTGGATAGAGTGGAAATCATGAAAAGCTTCCTTTAAAAGGTAAGATTTGAGGTGATCATTGAATGAAACTAAGGAGTCTAAGAGGCTTAGGTGAGAAGTACATTGCAGGAATGCAGGAAAGCCAACGCAAATGTACTGAGAAAGGAGAATGTCAGCTTGGTTGGACCTTTATAGCACATTTGAAGGAGAATAATGCATAAAAAATCCTGGAAAGTAGATTGGGGATAGAATGTGAAAAACTAAAAATACCAAACAAAGGAGTTTCTAGAAGTTGATTCTAGAAGTCATAAAGAGTCCCTGGAATATACTGATTATGGAAGCAATATCATCAGATGCTTACTTAAAAAGCAGAAGTTTAAATAGGTGTTTTCTTAATATTACTTATAATTTTTATTATTTTTTGAGAAATCACTTCTACATTGTTGATAGTAGCTTATATCTCTAAATTATTTTAGGTTAATTTAATTTGAATATGCAATGACATAAAAAGGTAATTCTTTGTATTATGTATTTTCTTTTTTCTCCCAAATCATAAGAATTCATTTCTTTTAAGCAGCTACACTAGTTTGTATTTCATACCACATCACAATTATGAAATTATTCATCAATCCAAAAGAGAATATAAAGCAAAACTAATATGCTTCCTGTTGCTACATGCAATTTACCAGTATTAGACAATTAGTAATAGCACTTTTCAACAATTTCATATCTATAGATTCATAGATTATTAAAGACTTTAGATGTTACCCAGTTCAACTCCCACATTCCATATAGAAGGAAATTGAGACCTACAGAGGCCAAATCACTCATCTAAGGTCATAAAACTAATTATTATAAGAACAAGAACTAGAGACTAGGTTTATTTTTTCAGTGCTTCCTATACTCAACAAGCAAATTGAGATATTGATAAGAATTAGTGTTACACAGTAAAAAGAATTCTAGATTTCCACTTAAGAGAGATGTTAGATTCACATCCTGCTTCTAATATTCATTAGTTTTATGACTCTCATTAGGTAAGTCTCTGAGACTGTGACTACACTTGTAAAATGGGTATCATAATAGCCTTAATATTTATCTCATTGGATTGTTAAAATCAATATAGACAGTGTACATAAATTATTTGGCAAATATTAATATAAAAAACCTTTACTAAATAAATAGTTTTCAGTGAGGCAAATTTGGGCTTTATGACTTGAGTAAAATGTCTTAATAATGAAAAATAGTAAAAAATGCATTTGTTGCTTCCACTAGCAATGATTTCCCTCTCATTGGAGTTTTAATGCAAGACTAGATGATTAATTAGTCAGGAATGATATCAAGCCTGTGACACATTCCTTTATATTGGGTGGATATCCTGTGGTGAACTTAGGGAGAAACATGGACAAAAGTCAAAAAGGATGAATAGTCACGAATGGTTTACTATTGGCATCATTGGAATGAGCATGTAACCAGTAAACTGATAGATCCATTTTAGTATTTGAGTATATGGTTTCAGGTAGAGGACCTTTTGAGGTCCTCTAAAGACATTTAGGGTTCTATGAGACCACCAATAAATACTGTTGTTGTGTTATTGTTTGTCCTTTGTTCTCCAAGAGGATCATGACATCAGCAAGGTGCCATGACATGCAAATGAATTAGATTTAAATGAGGGAGGGCTGTGCAAGGTCACTTACCTCACTTTACCCTCCAGAGACATCTGGGTCCAGTGGCCAAATATAGGACAAGACAACTGGAGACAGTATTGGATGAAATGAGAGACCTTGGCCTTTTTAAGCTAAGGTGAAGACCTTAAGGTTTCACCTATTCAGTGATTAAAGCTAGGTAGCAATTAAGGCAAAGAATCTCCTCTTTCACCTAGTCCAAAAATGTAAATAAATAAACAAATGAATGAATGAATGAAGCTGGAAGGGGAAGGCTCTCAGGGTTTGGCCAAAGCAGAAATGACTGCTATTTACATTCAATCAGAATCAATTTGGACCCAAACAATGACCAAATGGGGCTTGGTCTAGGATTTATTAATGGCCAATTAGAATCAGATTGGTTTTGGTTAAGTCCTTATTCTTAAGAAAGAAATCTAGCCAGTAAACCTCAAAAGCAATTCTTTTCTCTTTTTCACTTCTGAATAAAACCTTGAAAGAGACTACATGGTAGAAACTAAATTTTAAATTAGAGAAATTTAATTGAAATCCTGTTTAATTCACTTATTTGTTGTATGGTCTTTGTCAAGATTCTCTAACCCCAGTATCCCTTGGTTCCTGACATAGGCTAATCAAATTCCCCAGATTCTTTGCTACTTGGTTATCTCTAGGCTAACAGCTTCCTTCTGATGTCTATTTTGAACTTTGTGTTGTTTTCTTTCAGTGCCTCATTTGGACTGGTGAAACTTATGCTACCATGCCCAGCAAACCTACACACTGAAGGCACCAGTGTCTAAGTGTGCTCTTGAAGTGAAAGAGTTATCAGAATGAATCAGAGAACAAACATAAGGTAAAAAATCCAATGAAGTAAAAAAAAAGTATACTTAATTTGGAGGCAGAAGACTTGGTCTTGAAATCCAGCTCTGCTATTTAATAACAAAATAATATTGGGAGTCACTTTAACTTCTGGGCTTTAGTTGCCTCAACAACTCCCCAAGTCCCTTCAAGCTTCAATTCAATGATACCCAAAATCCACTGCGATATCAGTTGGCTTTTATTTTTTTGTGAATGCTTTTCCACCTTTCTTGCAGTTATCAACCAGTCTAGAAAACAAAACTCCAAGCTCAAAAAGTCTGTAATTAATCATTGCTACCTCAGCAAAGTCTGTCACTTTCTGGAATTTGTGCTTGTGTGCACTCCCACATCACTAGAACATCAATATTTAGTATATCTTCTAATATTCAAGCTTTCCTGTGCTTGAAGCATTTCTTTCTTTCTGACTTTGATTTCTGGTACCAGTGTATGACCTTATCCTGAAAATTTACCTGGGTATACATTTTTAGAATCATCTGAGGATAACCTATTGTGTCCTTTTGGTGGTTATCCAACCCCTATATTTATCTCAGTTCTCTTCAGTCTAATTCCTAATTCTGTATTCATGATTCCAACATGAAAATTCTCACAGTAAACAGTGAAAATTCAACTCTAGGCATTTATTACCTTCTTGGTTGAATTTTTGGTAAAACTTTCTGACTCATCTTCCTGCTTGTCCAAAAATCTACCTTTTACACTGCAAAACTATCAAGGAATCATAAAGTTAGTGAATCATGAGGCCTTTGAGTCTGTTCCTAAAAATGACTACCTCATCATTCCCTGTTGGTCATGGAACTTTTACATAAAAATCCCTTACCTCCCAATGAAGCTAATTCAATGCAATATGTTAGACACTTCATGCACAGTTATTCTATTGCAATTGAAGACTGAAAATTCAAAAAAACAAGTCATCTATGCCTTTAACCATATCACACATATATATTAAAAAAAAAAAGAAATCTGCAGTGAGCCAAGATCACATAGATGCTCAGAATAGAGACCTGCTTACAAACTGACTTTTAATTTACCTTTAATAAATGCTATTTACTCTATTTTTAAAAATAATAATAGACAACATTTATAGAGTGTCTGCTATAGGCCATGCACTATGCTAAGAGCTCTGCAAATATTATCTCTTTTGATCATCACAATATCCCTGTGAGATAGCGCCATTATTATCTCCATTTTACAGACAAAAAAACTGAGGCAAATAGAGATCGAATAACTTACCTAAGGTGGCATCCATAGTAAGTATCTGAGTCTGAATTTGATCTTAAATCTTTCAGACTCCAAACCCGATAATATATCTAGTGTTCTTGTTGTTCAATCATGTTTGATTTTTATGACTTTCTGTGGCCTTACTTGCAGGGGGTATTCTTTCTTTCTTTCTTTCTTTCTTTCTTTCTTTCTTTCTTTCTTTCTTTCTTTCTTTCTTTCTTTCTTTCTTTCTTTCTTTCTTTCTTTCTTTCTTTCTTCCTTCCTTCCTTCCTTCCTTCCTTCCTTCCTTCCTTCCTTCCTTCCTTCCTTCCTTCCTTCCTTCCTTTCTTTTTCGATTTTTCTGCTTTGTTTAATAGTATTTTTTCCAATTATTTAAAGATAATTTTGAATATTCATCTTTGTAAGGTAATGACTTCCAAATTTTTCTTCTTTCCTTCCCTCCCCTCACCCCAGGAGAGTAAATAATCTGATATAGTTTATATGTGTACAATCATATTAAACATTTTCACATTAGTCATGTTGTGAAAAAAGAATCAGAACAAAAGGGAAAAACCATGAGAAAGAAAATAAAAACAAAAAATGAAAATTGTATGCTTTGATCTGCATTCAGACTCCATAATTCTTTCTTTGGATGTGGTCCTTATTTTCTCTCATGAGTCTTTTGGAATTGCCTTGCATCACTGTAGTGCTGAGAAGAGGTAAGCCTATCATAATTGTACATTGCACAGTGTTACTGTTACTGGGTACAATGTTCAGGCTCTACTCATTTCACTTTGAATCAGTTAATATAAGTCTTTTCAGGTTTTATTGAAATCTATTTGACCATCATTTCTTATGGAACAATGGTATTCCATTACATTCCTATACCACAATTTATTCAGCCACTTCCCAATTGATGAGCATCCCTTCAGTTTCCAAATCTTTTCCACCACAAAAATCTTTTGTTCAAATGGGTCCTTTTCCCTTTTTTATGATTTCTTTGGGATACAGACATTAATAGTGGGATTGCTTGGATCAAAGGATATGCACAATTTTATAGAATGTTATTTACTTTTAACCCTCAGATTAACTATTCCCCCACTCCAATAAAAAAAGTTTTTCAAAAATCTCTAATGGTCTCTCAGTATCTCATATGAAAGCTACATAGGTGGCACAGTGTACATAGGTAGCATAGAATTCTAGATATAGAGTCAAGAAGTTTGTCTCAAATATTTGTTTTATAATTAGGCAAGTTATTAACTTCTATCAGTCTCAGTTTCCTCATCTGTAAAATGGGGATAACAGTAGGAATTATAAGGTTGCTGTGAGGATTAAATGAAATTAAATACATAGAGCTATATACTTATTTATTTTTAAATCTTAAAGTCTTACCTAAAATTTTACTATTATTATTATTATTTTTAATCTGATAGCCTAGACCACCCATGATAACTCCATTCCATTCTAATTTTACAATCTACTATCTCTCTACACAAACATTTTTCTCAAGCCAATTTCTTGTCATCTAAAAGTAGTTTTCTCTATAATCTGCTTTCATGCTTTTGGCAATTATTAGCTATCTAATTGAAAAGTGATCTCCCCTATTTACTTAATTAAATTTCATTATCCAAGCTCTAGATCAAATGTAAATTCTCTAGGGAACCCTATCTAAGCAACCTACATAGAAGTCATATATTTTTCATTTGCAATATTAAGTCATTTTCATAAAACATCATAATAATCGTATATATTCCTTTCCTTCTACATAGCTTCTGGATGGCAGGGGTTATACCATTTATGCCTGCAGCACCTATCCTAGTTTTCTGCATGTGGAATACACATTTTGACAGAATTTGTTTTTATTAAAGAGATTTTTATTCTCACTTTACTGACAATCCCCTTGTGCACTATCCATGATTTTCATTACTATTTTGCAAGCAGAAATCACTTTGTTAAAAAGAATGTAAAAAAAAAAAGGAATGTAGTGAAAAAAGAAACGAGAGATTGCTTATTTATTAATAGTTTTGTAGATTCTTTTGATGTAAGATAGTGCCATCTTCAATTTTCACAAATCTCTGAGGGTCCTGATTAACCTGCCTGGAATGGTATCACAGGACATGTTTCTTGACTGAACTTATTCTTTCTGACAAGATCTATATTTTCAATCAATAGGAACTTTATTCAATGTGATTCCTCATACTATAGTTAGGTAAATGGAAGTTCTTCAGAAGTTCATAAATTTGTTGAGAGATTTATACCTAGGTTCACAGTTAAGTCATTTATTTCAAAGTTAAACTGAAAACCATGGACTGCATTACTACTTACTTTCTTTTTATAATACAGATACCCTTTACTATTTGTTGAATGAAAAGCAGAGGGCAAAATGAGGTTCAGGTTGCCTTGGTTTGAATCTTCATTCTTCTATCTGTAGTCCCAGTTCAAAGTCTCTGCTTTTCCCTAATAATGGCATAGTAATGGAATCTGGTTATATCTCATCTATGTGATCTTTCATCTTGCTTGATAACATTGGAAAATTTATCATTTTCCAATGTTATCAACCTTTCTTAATCAAGTCATAATTAGCATTTCATTTGATAATGTTAAGGTAAAAATCTTGTTAGAATGCAAAAAGAGTGACAATGAATTGTTAGTACCAGATCTTAGAATCTGAATACATATTTTTTAAAGAGTACAATAGAAATAAAGTTCAAACTTCTTTATTTTATGTCAAAATGGCAATACACATTCATCCCATTATTTTTAAGTTGACAAATTTTTTTCTTTTTTAAGAATAAAATGTCTTAGAACAAGTAAAATATATAAACTTTAAATTAGAATAAATGCATATAAATCAATATTTCCAGGATCTTGGACTTCTTTCCAATAAATTAATATTTGTAGCTCCTCTATTTTTTTAATAGATGTCTGTGTGTGTGTGTGTGTGTGTATGTGTGTGTGAGAGAGAGAGAGAGAGAGAGAGAGAGAGAGAGAAGAAGGAGGAGGAAAGAAGGGAGGGAAGGAGGAAAGGAGGGAAGAAAGAAAGGAGGGAAGGAGGGAAGGAGGGAAGGAAAGAAGAAGGAAAGGAGAGAGGGAGGTAAGTCAGACACACATACACAAAGAGACAGACAGAGAAAGTCAGAGACAAACATGGCTGAAGTGGGTAATCTGTTATGTGCCTCTCTATTGTTAGCTAAACTGGCCCTCAGAAATTTAAATTTTGGATATGAATGCATATATATATATATATATATATATATATATATATATATATATATTACATACAAATCAATTTGTATACACAGACACACATATTGTACCACCTAGCTGCCTATAGCTAGTTAGGTGGTACAGTGGCTAGAGTCTTGGGCCTGGAATAAGGAAGACCCATGTTTCTGAGTTTAAATTTGGCCAAAGACATTTACTAGTTATGTTGTCTTGAGCAAGTAATTTAACCCTGCTTGCCTCAGTTTTATCAGTCAGTAGAAAAAAGAAATGTCAAATTACTTTAGTATCTTTGCCAAGAAAACCTCAAATGAGGTCAGAGTTAGACATGATTTAACAACCACAGTAAGCATTTATATAGCAATTTAAGATTTAGTAAAGTGGTTTACTTATATTGAGTCACTTAAAGACACAAATGCATAAATATTTACTTATTAACATAATAGACAACAATCTCCCATTCTTGTTCCAGGTAGGATTTCCTAATGATGTCACACCTCTCAATTGGTACCATCCATCATCCTACTTAACATTTCTCTCTCTCTCTCTCTCTCTCTCTCTCTCTCTGTCTGTCTGTGTGTGTGTGTGTCTGTCTGTCTCTGTCTTTTTCTCCCTTCTTACTCTCCCCGCTCCCTAGCTGATAATTTTATTGATACAAGGAACTCCAAGAGAGAAATCTTAATCAATCAATATAGATCAGCAACTGTTCTTAATCTCTTATTTTCTTTTAGAAAGTTATCTGGGATCACTGAGAGATTAAACCACAGCAAATCCATATTTTTCTGACCTTGCTTCTCAGGTACAGTTTTTATTGTACAAATAAACAAAAGAACTAAAAAAAACTACAGACTTCTTTTATCAATAATTGCTTCATATCAGAAGGAGAGGAAATATTATAAAGCAAGGGTTCTTAATTTTATCAGTGTCATGGACCCTTCTGATAGGCTGGTGAAATCTATGAACCCCTCTTCAGAATAATATTTAAATGCATGAAATTCATACTCTTACAAAAAACACAGTAAATTGAAATACAGTTGTCAAAATATATATTTTTAAGTTCACAGTGCCTCTATTTAAGAATCCCTATATAAAGTCAATTATCCTAGGAACTCTCTTTCAACCTTATTCAGAATTATTGAGAATGCAAGTCAGTTTGGCCTGTTCCATAATATCTACTTTAAAAGTGCTTCAGATAAAATATCTACAATATTTTGCTAGTGCCATCTGTGTAATTACTAATGCATGAGAAACATACAGAATACAATTGAAAGAGAGCCACACCAAAATAAAAAGTAGAGAGAAAATATATACATATACATAGAGGATCACAATTCTACAAGAACAAAGTGCATCATGAGATATCTTGTCCAACCTCCTCATTTTGGAGATAAGGAAACTGAGTCCCAGGGGCCATGATTATTAATCATAAGACTATTAATTATCATTTAAGGAAAAGTTTCAAGTTTTCAAAGCACTTTGCATACTATCTTTTTTCAGCCTCACAACAGCCCTGTAAGGTAGGTATTATTATTCATCTAACTTAACAAATGAGGAAACTTGAGGTTGTTACATTAGGTGACTTGTCCAGAGTCAAAAAGCCAATAAATAAATTATATCACTTTTCTAAAGGGAGTAATTAGAAAGAAAAAAAATGCTACCAAAGCAAGTGACTAAACCAGTGATGCAAACATTTTGTATAAGTATCTTTAGGGAGAAAATTGCATCCTTGAATATTAAGGAAGAAAATTATATAAAATTATCTTTACAAGTAAGTTAAAATCAAATAAGATATATCAAAGAAGAGGTGGGAAAATAATAGGATGTTGAAAAAAATTTCTCTCCTCTCTAAGGAGCATAGATTCTCATAAGATAAGGAATTATAATATACTTTTCAGTCCTTAAGAAAAAAAAAAGCAATGATAAATGCAATATTGTGCATTCTAACAGAAATAAAGTGTATTTTTTTTACTTCTCAGTTTAAAAATCAAAAGTTATCAGAAGGAAATGACATTTCTGAAGAATTAAAAAAATATTGAGCTATTCATGCATATCCAAAAACCAATTTGCATATTTTCAAAAATATCAAAACCAAACCACTGTCCCCATAGATTATGTTCTTAAGTATAATATTTATGGTGAATGTTTAGAGAAATATTTAATTTGATCTGCATGATAAAGAATGCTGGATTTGGAGTTAAAAGACCAGATTTAAGCAATCTGTCAAGCAACACATAGGAGGACTAATTGTAAATGAGGAAATCTGTTAATGTCTTGACCAAGAAAGAAAAAACTTTAGCGAAATTAAAAAAAAAAAAACATAGTTCTCTTATCACAATCAACTAAATCAGTTTCTCCTTTAAGCAGAATTTTCTGACCAATCAATTTAAATACATGATAATTAAAGAAATAGCACAATAAGAAAAGAACTGTTTAAAATACAATTTTGTCAGAAAATTTTTAGTGTCTCAGAAGGAAATTTTGGAACATTTGAGAAAAATGAATTCAAAGCTTTCTGCAATGTCTGCCAGAAACAATGAAGCTAAACAGTTAGAATTGTCTTTCAAAAAGGAAGTTGAATTGAAAGAGAAATTGCATATTCAAATTGGAACACTGAGATAATACACAAAGAATTATCTGCCGGTTCCTAGATTGAAAGAAAAAAAAGGCAGAAGAGGATTAAATGAACCCTTATATAAAATGGGTTAGTAGATATCTTTCATTGGAAAGGAATGGCACTTCAAATGATGATAAATATATTTTTAAATCAATGCTTTATTCTCAAAATTCAAGGCATATTCAAAGTGAGTCAGTGTATGATTTCCAGACAGAAGGATCAAAGATAAAGTATTTTAAGAAACTCAAAGGCATAGGGGAATTCTTTTAAATAAAAAGTATAAACATTTCTTAACATATCAAGATATAATACTAGAGACATTTGGAAAAAAAGACCAGAGAATGAAGCAATAGAAAGCTGTGTGGCTGTATGTTAAATACCATTGAGGCTTTCCTTTTTTCACTATGTATTCTATAGGAAAAAGAAATTTTATCTATAATGGATCCCATTGGGGGATGTGAATTACTGAAATGAGATAAGACTATCATTCTCAAAACGTGCTACAGTGGGAGTAAGAAAAAAATAGAGGAAATATGCTTTGAAAAAACCAAAACAAATGGTTAGAGATTTGCTCCTGTCCATATTTTATTTACATAATATTATTTGGAATTACTTATTTATAAACATTTGGCAAGATACTAAAAGACTTCAATTAAGCAATTCTATATTTCTCTTATCGTATTAAGTTTATGCACATACTTTTCTAAAAACCATCATTTGAATCTAGGGATTACTGTCATAAAAGAGAGTAGAAAAGAGTATATGAAGAGTAGGGATAATAAAGGAGAAATTTACATATGGGCCATTTATTTGTGGTTATTTATTTCCCATAAATAATGTTTCCATTCTGAAAATAGGATTGCAATTAAAGTTATCACTAGTTTTCTTGTAAGAGTGAAGCATTTCTTCTAGAAATACAATATTCTACTTTTAAAAAAGGGACTGAAGTTTTTAAGCCAAAACTTGATTTCTTTATTTTAAACTCACCAAGGCTTTTTAAAAACTATATATCATTAAATTATACATAATTTAAATATTAATTCTGGCGACTACAAACAAAATATATTGTGTTGAGAAAAGGCAGCAACGTTTTGTGAATGGAATATTGGACTTAAAACCAGGAAAACCTGGATTTGGATTCTGCCACAATTACTTTCTAAATATGTGATCATGAACAAGCCACTTAATCCATATTATTTTGACTTTTCTCATCAGAAAAAATGAATATACTGATGCCTATAGTATCTATCTCATTGTCATGACTCAATTGAAATTATGGATATATTTTATAAATTTTGTTTAAATATATCTGTTATTAGTAATTTCTTTTAAAATTTCTCATTTGATACTCAAGGACTTGAAATATATTGAAATAAATATTTTTGAATGAATCTGTCATTAATGTTAGGTCTCATTTCTATTCCTCATTATCACACAAGGGCATTTACATATATATATATACATATATATATACATATATATCATATTAAATTTTTTTTTAAATTTCGAGACATACAATAAGTAATTTCTGGAGACATTAAAGAAATAATGAATGTGAAGAAGTATAAATCTGCACCATCTGTAACTCCAAAAAATCCCAAAGATTCAGTTTGCATATCTTTGTTTACCCTATAATCTCAAACAGCTGGAGAGCATAAAACCCATCTAGAAGGGATTATATTTTTATTCATATAGGCATTCGACTTACTTAAGATTGGAGTATATATTAATTTTATACATTTGGCCATTTGATTATGACAGCTGAGAAACAAACAATATGGCTAACCATACTCTGATTTCTTACATGTTTTTAAAATGTGGTGTGTGTGTGTGTGTGTGTGTGTGTGTGTGTGTAAGAAGTGAAAAGAGACCAGATTGGAGGTTTTAAAATTCAATAATAATACAATTCACAATAATTAAGGCCCTATGTAAAATTAATGATTACTCTTAACACAACCTAAAATAAACAATTTGAGATGTACTCAAAGCCAATCCTGGAGAAACATCTGTCAATGCTATATACTATCTTGAAAATATAAAAATAATAAAAAAAAATACAGAATTTTGATAAAGATGAAATCATCCAAACACAAAGAAAATAGATTTAAAAAAATATAGAAAGATGAAAAGGGAGAGAGAAAGTTAGAACTCTTAGAGCAAAATGCTATAAGGAAAGCACGAGTATTAGTAAATGAATTTCCAAGAAATTGGTACCTGATGGATTTCTGTACAGCTAAATTCATTTGCAACTTTAATTCAATAAAAATAAACCAAATTAACAATGAAAGTCAACAAAAATAAGTCACATATAGTACAGTTTAGGAATTAAGCAAATATTGTGCTACTCTATCATAATAAAACTTAGCAAAATCACCTGAAATTAATAATTTATTCTACTTAATGCCAATTACTTGATTTTCCTGAAAGGATTCTTATGACATTTTTTGTAATAATGAATATATAGTAAAACTTCTAACAAAAGATATGGCAAAACTATAAAAATCAGATAGCATTACACAAAGAGCATAGTATTAAGAAGCTCATCACCATGAGGCTGGCCATTTACTTGATCTTGTCAATTCAGGAAACAAAGAAACATTTTAAATTGTTTTCAAGGCTGTGCAGTCCCTTTTACCTTCAGTAGCAATATTGGCAAAGTAGCAGAAAAGAGTTAAAAGGAATAATTTCATAAATAACCCATAAATGTTGGATTATTTATTATGTAATCTAAATGTTATGTTATAATATATATATTTAAATATATAAAATTATGTAATATAAATAACATTTATGTACATAAATGTTAGCTTAGTCCTTGGTAATCCTTCACTAGCCAAAAAAGCATATGTTAATGGAAACAATGAATCATATTTACATAGATATTCTTGCTATAAAGGAAATAAGATAGAATGAAATTGCAGTTGACTGTAGGGTGGTTCATAGGTTATTCTTCAAAAAAAAATTTAAGGAGTTGGAAGTTTGTTTCATCATGTCCAAAGCCAAGGGGGAAAAAATGAACTGCAGTACTCTTGTTTGCAAAAATCATTATCTTTGTCAAATCAGTACCCTGAATATAACTAAAACTGATGAATAAAATTCTGTTGCAGAGCATGAAGTAGAGATATTCTATAAAGAATTCTTCAAGACTTTTCAAATTAAATCAAGGAACATTTTGAGTATCTATGCTTTTGATATAAAAGCAGGAAAAAGGAAGGGATTAAATCTTTACCTAACACCTACTATGTGCCAGGCATTAAAGATGATGAGAAATTTGTTGAAAAAATATGGATTATATATGAGGAAAGAAGAGCCTAAACTTCTGATCTACATAGAAGCCTATATTATGAATACTTTGTTTGAGAAAAGAATCACTGCTGTTGTACATGCAGAGCACAAAATAATACCCAAAATAAATGGAATTATTCTTGAATCAGTTGCTTGTGTATAATTAGACAAAGAACTTAGAAAAAATGAAAATCAGTACAAGGCTAGAAATAATAGTAAAAATAATAGTGTTCAAACAATTTTATTCGACCTATCAGTAAATAAGTTATCTATAACAAACATGATATTCATGGAACAAAGAACAAAGAAAACAACTAAAAAAATTTTGGATCTAAGTTTTGCCAATGTAAATGAATTGCTCTTACAGGGAGATCAAGGACCTAAACAGCATGTTATTTAGTTAGCATTTGCTGTACTTGTCAGGTGGAAAGTTATGGTAGCCAACGGCAATATTGATTCAGAATATAAACTCATATGTAAAATCTAACAGAAAAAAGATCATGAAAGATTATGATATAAAGCCTCTCATAAAAATACAGACTTTCAGTAGAAGGTAAAAAGGAAGATTAAAACAAGGAAACATTTAGCAAGGGATTTGATTAAATAGTTACCTCGAGGGCATCTAAGAATGAACAAGGAAGAACAACAAAGAAAAGGGGAAAAGGGAAAAGGCTGAAAAAATATCTTTTTAACAAACTTTTTTTCACTCTAATGAGTGATTTCACTCAAATGAGTAAGTCAGTACTGCACTTACTAGAAAAGGGGGGAAATGGTACTGAAGGAAACAATAATGGGCAAACTTTCTTTTTTTATCCAACTACATACTGAAGCAATCAGTGTGAGAGGTGACATAATTGTAAGGCATTGAGAAACTAATTCACAAAATGTGAAGAAGAGAATACAAAAATAATAGGGGTTGGTAGAAACTAAGACTTTATTAATATAGAAAAATGAATTCCTAAGAGAATATCAGTAGCTATTTATCTTTATGTTTACTTTTCCATCTATACATGCATTGGTCATTTTTTTTAAAGGTTTTTAATAGAATTTTATTACCAATATTCCATAGTAGTCTACATTTTTATCCTCATTCAAATGACTCAAATATATAAAGATATAAAATACCAATATTTAAAGAAAGTATTTGATTGAATAGAGCAATATCTCAATTTAAAGGCCCTCTTCCTACAAGATATCTCTCATTAATACATTAAAATTATTTAAAGTCCTTAAATATAAAGATAACATTGTCATATGATTAAATATTAATTTCAGGAAAGGCATAAAACAGGGAGGTGTATGTTCAGCAAAAGTGTTTGTGACTGTCATTGTGGATTTCTGTTGCAAAATTCAAATTGAAGAAGTCTGTTGATATGTTTGCAACTTACTTTTTTAGTTTTCAACTAAAAGAAATTAGAATCAAGAATAGAGTATAAAGAAAAATAATTATCTTGGTTTCAGTAATCAGAAAAAAAATCCAAAAATCATTCTCATAGGTAACTTCATCAAAAGCAGTTAAATGTTTCACATATATTTTACATGTATAAATATATGCCTGAAAAATATCAGTCAAACAATATGTCTTTCTTAAGATTTAAATGTTTCGTGCCCTCCTTTATCTCTTTCAGGACTCTTTATCTTTTGGTTTTTTCAGTTACAAACAAATATAGTCAAGTAAACAAGCCAGTGAAGCTATAAGAATTCAAGAAATAACAAAACAGATTATAAAGAATGAGAAAATAGAACAGAATTTGAAACATCTTATTTGAAACAAGAGATTTGAAGAACAGATCAAAAAGAGAAAATATAAGAATAATTGGACTTCCTGAAAGTTGTTACCAAAAAAGGACCTTGACACAATAACGCAAGAAATAATCCAAGAAAATTGTCCTGGAGTGATAGAACATGAAGGCAAAGTAGAAATAGAAAAAATTCACCTATCTCACCTCAATGAGATCCTTCATGGAAAACACATAAGAACATTATTGCCAAATTTCAGAAACACATAGGAACATCATTGCCAAATCCCAATTCAAAGAGAACATTTTACAAGAAACAACAACAAAAAATCAAATACTTTGGAGCTACAATTAGGATTGTACAGGATTTATCAGCAGCCACATTAAAGACTGCAGGTCCTGGTATCATATCTTCTGACAATCAAAAGAACTAGACCTGTGACTAAATTATCTATTCAGCAAAATTATGTATAATATTGGATGAGAAAAAATTGGATATTCAATGAAATTACAGATTTTCAGGACTTTCTATCAACCAAATCTGAAATTAGTAGAAAATTTAACATACCAAAGATCAATTTCAAGGAGCTCAACATGGATAAATGATTTTTTTTTAAACATGGGAAATTTATAGCATATATTTAAGATTGACATCAACAATACAATAGCTCAAAAGAAAGATTAGGACTTAGTTAAGGTAACAATAGTAATTATGTCACAAATGAGATGCAGATGAAGAATAGAGACAGGCATTAGAGAGGGGACAAAGACTCATAGTTCAGAAAACCTGCTCACATCAGAAATGGGTTAAATAGGTAACACTACATATATACCACGAAGGGTAAGAAATAAGGGGGGAGGGATAGATGGACAGGGAAGTAAAGGGTGAGAGAAGAAGATAAGGGAGGGATTCATGGTGGTGGGAGGTCAAGTAATAGCAAAGCAAGTTTGGAGCAGAATTAAAGCAAAGTGTTAACAGGGATAGGAAAGATATATATGTGTCTATGTGTGGAGGTATATGCATGTGTATAAATATATAAATATGTATATGTGTGTATACATATTTATATATAAATATATACTTTCTTAACTATAGCCTGCTTGGTGGTAGAAAGGGATGAAAGAGGGGAAAAAGAATAACGCAAAAAAGATACATGGCAGAGAACAAAAGAACAAGTAAAGAAAAGGTGGACATTCAATATAATTTCTTCTATTAATAAATATTCTGAATCCTCCTTGACTTTTGCTGGGCACATGACAATGTGCCCTTTTGTTTCTTTTTTCATTTTGTTGTATTCCTTTTCTGTTTTTCTTATTGTCTCTTTAAATCAAATAAATTTGGAGAAAAAAAAGATTATGGTTATTATCATATAAATTGTTCTAGTTCTATTCACTTCATTCTGCATCAGTTCATAAAAGTCTTTCCAGTTTTCTTTGAAACTATCCCCTTTATCATTTTTAAAGCACAATTTTATTCCATTATAATCTCATACTGTAAATTAAATTGAAGAGCACCATCAATTTCATATTCCTTGTCACTATGAAAAGAATGGAGATGAATATTTTTGATTACATGGATCCTTTTTTTTTCTTTGATCTCTTGGAGTATAGAAGTAGTAATGGTTATTTCCAGGTCAAGGGGAAACGTAGTTTTAAAGCTTCTGGTAGGTAGTTCTAAATTGCTTTCCAGAATGGTTAGATCATTTCACAGTTTTACCAGCAATGGAGAAATGTATAAAATGCAAATTATCTGTCTATAGGAGATATGGCTGAGTACAGTGACTGATTTTATTGAGTTATCTAGCAGGTATTTCCATCTACTAATAATAATCATTAAATTTATTAAAAAGAAATTAACTTAAGAAAAAACAATTATTTTTGGTTTGCTATGTGGTTTTATTTTAGTTTAAGTTGAAATGCAATTTAAAAATACAAATAAACTGAAATGGTTCCTGAATAAAAGAGCATGCAGCTTAATTTTTATCCTCAATATGCCTTTGCTGAAGGAATATCATTGATAACTTAATTCCCTTTGAACTAAGAAAATAATATTATTCTTTAATGTCTTTCAGAAAATATCCATAAACTATTTTCTTTATAAACAAGAACATCTATTTGCCTTACATTTTACCAAATAAACCTTCTGTTAAATTAGATACTTTGGTGTCTTTTCTTCCTTGCTAAGTTAAATCAATATAGGAACAGAGACACATTCTGAAAAGAATACTCTTTTTTCTTACACTATAATCATCCGAGCAATTTCAAATGGCTTCAGTCTTCCCCTGAAGACTTTTTACTATCACTGACTTTCAGATGACTTTTCTCTGTCCATCTCTGCCTTGTTTTATGACTGAATGATGCCTTTGGTGATAAATTCAAGCAGAAATGGCTGAGGTCATTTTCATTTTTTGACTATGGTCAAGCAAATAACTAACTCTCCTTTTTGTATGCTCTATGTGGTGGTTTGAGAGTCACAAATATTCTTGACTTTAATTTTCCTTTTTTTTTTACTTATTTAAAATTTCAATGTAAATCAGAAAAAAACAAAATGAAAAGGACAGAAAAATTAAAAATAAAAAAGTTATGATGTACCCAGCAGAACAAAAGTGTAGATTGAAAAATGTAACAATAAATTTCCATTTCAAGAAAGGAGATATAATAATAGAAGACATAGTTTTGTAATTTCATTTTCAATAAAACAGTATGAGTACAGTTACTCAATGAACATTGATTTTAGTTTTCTCATGTGTAAAATGAAGGGCCTGACCCAGATGAGAGGATACAATGGAAACAGATGTCCCTACAGTTGCGATTTGACTTAATTTAAAAACTTAACATTAGTTGTTTTCAGTAATGTCTGATTTATGGCTCCTTTTAGTATTCTTTGCAGATATTAGAATGGTTTTTCATTTCCTTCTCAAGCTCATTTTACAGATGAGGAAACTGAGGCAAAAAAGTTAAGTGATGTAATCAGGAAAACAGAACTTGTAAATGTCTAAGACAAGATTTAATTTAGGTTTTCTTGACTCCAGGACTACCATTTTATCCACTGTACCACATACTTGCCCAAACATATTATCTATTTTATGGGATTTTTATTTATTTTGTTAAATTTTTCCTATTCCCAGGGCTATTTTCTGGAAGACCTTAGACTGTGTTTTGATATCATTAGCTTACGTGGCCTACTTTCTTTCTAGATGTAGGTCTATGGCATTAGGATATCTAGAAATTCATTCTTATAACATTCTACCTATAATATTTGACATCATAAAAGAGATTAATATAAAGTATTGATCACTCTTCATCTAGCTTTGGGAGAAATCCCAACATTTTTTTCTTTTCCTACATAAATAGAGTCATTTCTCATAAAAAAGGGATGGAATTTGATTTTAACAAATGACAAACAAACAACAGTTTTTAAATGACTAAATGATTATTTGATTTTCATTATAGAACAGTTTAGTGATGAAAATGATTATATGATTTAAATAGTTGATTAAAATGATGTTTATTATTACTTTTAAATTTTAGCATCAGGGGCAGCTAGGTGGCGCAGTGGATAGAGCACCAGCCCTGAAGTCAGGAGGATCTGGTTTCAAATCTGGTCTCAGACATTTAACATTCCCTAGCTGTGTGACCCTGGGCAAGTCACTTAACCTCAATTGCCTCAGCAAAAAGCAAAAAAAAAAAAAAAAAAAAAAAAATTAGCATCAGACCTTCATTCACAGACATCACAGGCAATTATGATACTAGCTATACAAGAAAATAAAAAGATTTGATTCATAATTTTACCTTGCCAACTTTATAGCAATGTATCTCTGCATAAGTTTGAAACCTGCTTTTATTATTATAACCAAAGGAAAAGCAATATTATAATAAATGAAGAAGTATTTCTTTAGAAATACTTTTTTAAAAGAAATATACCATTTCTGTATGTTGTAAACTACAAATTTATTTCAACCACATGATGACAATACAGATTCTAATCATATCCATAATTAGCATGCAATGGACAGAGAACAATCCCATTTACGAAAAGGCTGCTTTTTTAGTTACCTTTCTCCATGTTTCAACTTTTCAGTTCTCTATTATAGATATAGATGGTAGTAATAGTAGTGGTGGTAGTAATAGCAGTAACAATAAGACACATAGTGCTTTAAGATTATCAGTGTATTCTAGTTGCATTGTGGGATTTGAATCTCATAAAAACCTCAAGAATTAAGTACTATAATATTATTCCTGTCTTACAGAAGATAAAACTGATACACTGATTCACCCTTAATTCTACAGTTAGTATATATCAAAACCAATCATTTTCTTAAAATTCATAGAAGAAAAAACAAATCTACATTAGAAGTTGCAAAAACTTTTGGCCCTTAAAAGCAGAAAATAATTTACAAATCTAAAATTAGTTGTTAATTCCTTTTTTTTGCATGTACACACAGGACAAGGAAACTAATAGCTTTGATGTAAAGTGTTCAGTTTTCTCCTTATATGCCAAATAAATGTAATTCCTTAGTTATTTCTTCCTGTATCATTTATTTAAACATAGACACATGTTGTTTCTACCCCTTTAGACCCTGTTCAAGTTCTCTATTACACTTTATTTATAGGGTTCCATAACACTGCACAGAATTCATGTTAAAAAAGGAAGCTAACAATTACTTAGTAAATGTTAATAGAATTGACTTGAGTGACCAAAGAAAATGTTAATAGAGATGATAGGAAATTCACTTTCTTTTCTTCCCCAGTCGTATGGTCACTTAGGAAATCAGGGTAGTTTTAAAGAAAGGATAATAAATGTAGATTACCAACCTTTCTTTATTAAGAACTACTTGAAACAGAAATGGGTCATGATCAATATATTAGAATCCAATACATAATACTAGTTATAGCCATGAAAGGATATTAATAAAAATAGATTGTCGTTTTTAGCTGTTATTCCTCTGAGACATGACCAATTTCTTGAAGAGTTCTAAGAGGAATCGAGACAATTACAAAGCATTATAAAGTTGGGTTTGGTACATTAAACAAGCAACTAGGTTCACTAATTTGATTCTGGAATTTTATTAACTTGTTAATGTTTATTAACTTTATTCATGCCACTTTTAACCAGACTTAAAATAACTAATGTACTGGTAAAGACTATATTTTTAAACGAGCATTAACATTCTAAGTTTTAAAGAGATATTTTAAAAGGCATTTTCCCTAGATTTCCAAATTTCTTCCTCTTCTCTCCTGTCTTCAATCAATCAACAAGCAATTATCAAACATGTGCCATATGCTAGAGATTATGCTAGATGCTGCAGATAGATCTTACTACACAGAATGAAAAGATTACATTCTACTGAGGAAGCAATGTATACATTTGAGTTGAAACAGAATAAATACAAATCTTGCTCTGATACTCATGTAGATGAGCTCACATACATGAAGTGACTAAAAATGTTACTTGAGATATTTTGTAAATATAATTCTATGTACTTTGCCATTATTAAATAAGAATTCTTTAAATAAATCTAATTTTGAAAAGAGTATTATATATTTCTTATTTTAATTGATAAGATGATTTCCTGGAGAATTTAATATACAAAAATAAAGATGAAAAGAGAAATTCAGCAAGATCTTATAGTGTGTACTTATTGTGATAGATTTTTAGCTGTGACAATAAATCAATAAACATTTATTAAACATCTACTATGTTCATTGAGATGTCATGGAAAGAGTACTGAATTAGAGAGTCTTAAGACCTGAATTCTATTTCTAATCTTGATCAACTGATAGATATTTGAGGTTCAGTTAATCATTCAATAAATATTTATTAAGCACATATACAGGGTATAGGACTTCTCTCTCCCCTTCCTTCCCTCCCCAAGCAATTGGGGTTAAGTGACTTGACCAGGGTCACACAGCTAGAATGTGTTAAGTGTCTCAGGCCTGATTTGAACTCAGATCATCCTGAACTCAGGGCTGGTGCTCTATCCACTATACCATCTAGCTGCCCCAGGACTTGTGATACAAATAAAGAAAAAAGAAAGACATTTTCTGCCCTTAAGGAGTTTATCATCTAATGGGGGAATACAAAAGGAAGTTGAAAGAGGAGAGATGATACTGCAAAGAAGGGCATAGTGGAGATGATCAAGGTAAGGTCAATGGGTGAAAATAAATGGGCTATTAAATATTCCAAAATGTTTACATTTATCTATCTATTTATCTATATCTATCTAGATATGTTATCTATTTAGATAGATTTTTAAAGGTGAATTTAAAATAAAGTAGATTTTAAAAAGCCCTTAGAAGTATTCCATATCAAAGAAAAAAGAGAAAAAAAAAGTGGAAAATAGAAAGATTCAGAAATAAGATTTAGCCATATTGCACAAGGATTTTTATGAATGGCAAATATAGAACTTTCCACAAGAAAATTATATAAATATTTTTAGAGATAGCTGCAAACTCCATACTATAATTTACTTAGAAGCCATGGAAAGGGGGAAGGGGAGGAGATATTTATTCCACTTATCTTCCTGCTTAAAGCAAAATAATATTAAGGTTAAAATCAATACATAATAACAATAATGTATAATAATGATGATGATGATAATAGCTGGCATTCAATCAATATTCATTAAATGCTTATTCATTGCCAGGCACTGAGCTAAATGCTGGGAATACAAAAACAAATAGAAAGATAATCTCTGTTCTCAAGGAGTTTACATTCTAATGAGAGAAGTCAACACATAAAGGGATGTTGAAAAGAGGAAATAAGGGAGTCAAGTACTTTTGGTGGGGCATGATAGAGAAATTTCCCAGGAATGAAGTTTCCATTAAGCAAATTCCAGTGATGGTATGAGCTGAAGTGACAAAGTAGCAGCCCTCTATGCAATTTGGAGAGCACTCACAAGTATTTAAAGTTCTATACTGCTGTTATTGTGTCACTAAATTGTGTCCAACTCTTTATATCACTATCTGGGGTTGTCTTCTCAAAAATACTGGAGTGGTTTTCCATTTCCTTTTCCAGTTCATTTATATATGAGAAAATTAGGGCATACAGAGTTAAGTGATTTATCCAGGACCACATGGCTAGTAAGGGTCTAAGGCCAGATTTAAACTCAGGAAGGTGAATGTTATTGACCTCAAGCCAGGTCCTTTACCTACTCAATCACTTCACTTCATAAAGTTCTATAGATTGTTAGCTAAGATATAGATGAGGAAACGGTCTGAGAGAGATTGCTCCAAGTCCCACAACTACCAAGTATCTGAAACAGAATTCAAATTTAGGTCTTTGTGACTTCACATCCAACATTCTATACACTGCACCATCATTCAATCTAATCTTCTCCTAGATGCCACGGGGACGTTTTGGGGGCCTGTGTGATTGGATAATAAATGGATTTTTAATATATATATATATATATACACACACACACACATACATACACATACATATATATATGTATGTATACATATATGTCTATGTATATATGTGTGTGTGTGATATATATATACATATATGTCTATGTATATATGTGTGTGAAAGCGTATTTATTAAAATACATTTTATTAAATGTTCACTATATTCCAGTCACTATGCTAAATACTGGAGACACAGAGCAAAATGAAAGGGAACTTTTCAATGTATATCCTGAACTCAAGGAACTTAAATTCTAATTGGGAAGAAAATACATTGGCAAGGCACTTAAGGGAATGAAGTACATAAGTATCAGAAGGAAAAGCCCTTTGTAGGGACCTAGGGAGTATGTAGATTGATACATAAGGCAAGTAATTTAGAAACTTTTTAACTAGAGGATCTGACAATTTCTATACTGAGGATTCCTAATATGGAGCAGGGTAATGGCCAGTGAGTAGGTTATATAAGTATACTCAAAAGTACACTTATAAGTGTATTGGTAGCCCATACTGGTATCCAATAGCATAAAGGATTACAAGAAGCTAACTATGATCAATGAATTGTCAAAATCATGAAATGACAAAGGCAAAAAACAAAACAACTATGAAACAACTACAGAAGAATAATCAAATTTGACATGATATGAAGTTGTGCACTCATTGTGTCAAATGGCAGATTCATTTGGGACAGAAAGAAAAAAGAATTCATTAGCCAATGCACAAAAAAGTGAATGGGATGCTGTGTGATATAATGAGCTCTCAATCCCTGAAGGTGAATGCTAAAATATAGAAAAGCCATTGTTCTGGTACTTTGTAGAGTAGATTACCACTTAAAATTAAAAAGTAGATAAGATTTACTTCTAAAAGTTTGTAGGTCTAAAGAGATATACAACTCCTCATTATAAAAGCAAAATTTGTAAAATGTCATAAAGAAATAGCCAATGTTTTGCACTACAGTTTAGAGACTTGAGAGTTTAAATATTTTGGAATATCACTCTGGTCAAATGTCTAATAAAATATCAGTAGGCATATGTGTCAAAATAAGCATGAAATTTTTAACTTTAAATTTGTTACTAGTATTGAGAAAGCTTTACATAACAAGCCACAGAAATTTATATGAGAATCCTGCACATAGCAGAGTACATGTGGTGTTCTTTTCCTATGATTTAAATAGAAGCTAAATAGCAAAAACGTATATGACAATATAAAGTCATATGTGAAAATGGGGGTGATATTTATTTCACAATTCAAAAGGATAAAGTATTTTTATATATATGACACACAGGAAATATGTGATTTTTTTTCCCATTCCAGTATTCACATATACTGCTTCAATGGTGAGAAAATAGCGGATGGAGCTATTAATGTTTATTTGTATCAGGACTTTGAAGTGCAAATAGTTTTGTTCTGAGAAATGAGAAGTGAACTGACTAAAGAGTCTGTTTAAATAAAGACATATAACCCTTTCCCTAAAACATATATAGCATGAATATTGATGGAGAAAACTCTGCCAAAATAGTTTTCCTGTGAGAGGCATGTTAAGCTCATATGAAACACCTTTCCTATTCAATTAATTATTCCTATTCAATGAATATAGCTTAAGATAAGAAGCATAAAATGTTCAGTGTATTCAGTTTGCATATTACACAGACTCCCCCTTTTCATTCAAACTATTTTCTTTCTTTCTATATAATTTTAATTGCCAGCAACAAAGAAATCCTTTGAGAAAATTTATATAATTGAAAGAAAGAGAAAATAACTAAAAGCAGTAAAGTTTTTATACTTCAGGCATTTATTTAAAAAGGTGACAAATTTTGGATTTCATAGTGTATGTAATGACCAATTTTATCATCCAGCTAATCAATATATATTATAGCAAGATAAAGTGGGGGGGGATGAATTTGATGAGATCAAAGAACTCAGAGTTTAAAGTTACAAAACTAAATAATGTATTTTAGTTAAAAAAATGAAAGCAAGGAGTACCAAATAAATTATGTGATAGAAGATACTATGGATTTATTCAAACACATAAAATAAATTTACAAAGACTTCAAACATATGAGAAGGAGGAGTCAGTAAAAGCAGTAAAATCTCATGATGCAAGATGGCAACATGGAGGCAACATTAACTGAAACTATGAACATTTCCTTACATAAAAGAAATGATGCAGCACTGTATTCTAAGAGTTTAAAAACAGTATTTTGAAAGCTATATATTTTTATGTGAAACTTTAGAATTATTGCTATTTTATATTTTTTAAAGTATCATCATTATCATCATCACATATTCTCTGGGTAGTATCTTTTAAAATGCCATATTCACTGGTATTATTCTCATTATCATGGATCATCATGATCTCTAATAATTCAAAATTATGGTTGACAGTAGAAAATGGAGGGCATAAACAGGCTGAAGTCTATTATTAATAAAGACTTACAGATAAAAAATGATGTACTGTTTGGCATTCAAAAGGCCTTTATTATGCAACCGCTTTTCAATCCTTCCAATCTTCTTTTACCTCATTCCCTAACATATACTAATTGATGCCCAAAAATATTAGCTCCCTGAGTGTTTCATGTCTTTGAATCCCCATTTCTCAGCTCGAGATATTTTCTCTGGTTATTTTCTCTGCCCTGAACTCTCATTGTTCTTTGTTCTGGTGACTGACCTCTCTGGCTTCCTTTGAATCTCAATTAAAATCCCACATTCTATAGGATGCCTTCCCTAATCATTCCTATTTTCAGTGCCTTTCTTGTATTATTTTTTATTTATCCTATATATAACTTAATATGTATTTATTTGTTGGCATATTTTTGCAAGCCTCCTGAAGGAAGAAGCTATCCTTTGCTTCTTTTGGTATCCCAGGACTTAGCACATTGCCTGGCATAAAAGATGATTAATAAATCTTCATTGATTGTGTCCTAATTTAGGAAAAATTGTCTCATGCCCTAGGGAACAATTAATAAATGTTTATTTCATTGATCTGAATTTAATGGAATGGAATGTCTCTTAGGAAGAACTTTCCAAACTGATTTTAATAACAGGACTATAGAAGAAAATGTTCGTCCTGAGGCTATCTATTACTGTGCACATAATTGTCTGCATGGCCAGAAGAAGAAGAATATTATAACTATAGTGGAGAGATACTGATGTCCAGAGATTACATTATAAGTTGATTTTCTTTAGATGGAAGAAGTCTAAAGAAGACAATCTTGGGAGGAGGATATAGTCAGGGGATAGAGCTGTCATTTACATTGATATAAATAACTTTATGGATAAGGAAACTTCCTTGACCAATGCAGGTTGGCACCATATTTGCAACTTACAGATAGGTTAGAAAACTGCTTAGAATATTTTGATATTAAGTGATTTGCTCAAGTTCAGTGTTAGAGATGTAAATAATATTTTCCTTGTTCTCAGACTTTGAATCTACTATGAGACATGGATAAATTATTTGTGGTTATCAAAAATAATTACAACATTATCCATAGCATTCTAAGTAGTTAATGATTATTTTGGCTCTTCCAGAAAAGCTGGTGGTTTTTTGTTATTTTATTCTGTATTGAGATCGAGATTGTAAAAGAAGGAAAAATAAATAGTAACAGTAGAAGATGGAGTTTAGAGATCGTTCTAGACCACCAAAGCTTATGAGTCGGGACTCAGTTTATGATCCCTGATGTGATTCATACCTTTAAGTAGAGTTGAACTTTTTGAGAAACTGATTAGAGTTTGTTGTTCACTGTTTCATGAAAGTGTTTTTAAGGGTGTGTAAAATGAGGATGACTTTGAGTGAGCTTTGTATATCATTGAGTATACAAGCTGCAGCACTCCCATTCTCATTGGGGACAAGATCAAATCAGTAGTGACAAATTTACTTATTTATAAGCCACATAATTTTCCAAATCAGAGAATACTTTAAAAAATAGATACTTCAGCCATCTGCTTCTCCTCCTACCTCCAATCTTTCATTTATACTGTACTGCAACTTCAGGGATGGATAACTAGGAGATTGAAGCCTATAGGCTCCAAGGGTAAAAATCTTCCCAGATATCCTAGAGGATAAAAAGTGGGTAGTCCTGGCTGATGCGACTTTCATAAAATCAAGTACATTGTGATATTAGAAGCAAAGTTCCACTCTAGTATAGCCTGTGAGAATTTTTATAGCTCCTATTTCTTATTTCAATCTCTCAAAGGATCACATTTTTAAAATCTTCTCCACCAGATTTCTCCCTTTGCACCACCATATCAGAACTTATTTTCAGTCTCTTCCTGTCTTTTAGCTCATTCCCAACTGCCTCCATGCCTATCTCTCCCTCATTCTCAAAAAAAACCCCTCACTTGAACCTCCCATCCTTAATAACTACACTGCTATATTTCTTTGCCCTTTATGGATAAACTTGTTGAAAAGGCTGTCTCTAATAAATCTTTCACTTTCTGTCCTCTTACTCTCTTTATTTTCTTAATCTGGCTTCCAACCTTATCATTTTACTAGGCTGCTCTCTTCAGTTACTCTTCAAAGATCTCTTGTTGACAAAGCCAATGGCTCCTTCTCAGTCTTTGACACTTAATGCTCTATTTTCTCTTGGTTTTCAGTACACCACTTTCACTTGGTTTTCCTACCTGTTTATTTTTATATTTTGTATTGCCTCAATGATTTTGATTTATTGAAACTCTTTTTGTCCATCCCATATAGTTGTAAACACCTAAAAGTCAGAGGCTTATCACCCAAACTATATAAAGCTATGATTCCTAATGTCTCTTGCCCTGTGAATATGTAGTAAAGTGTTGCTGATTTAAGTAAAAAAAGAAACAAACAAAAAAAAAAAACAAAAAAAAACCATGTCAAGAGAGACTTGTAAAAAGCTAGGTACCTGAACTTATGGGACTTTCATAAAATCAAGTACATTGTGATATTAGAAGCCCAATACTTTGTTGAACGAATCAATGAATCAATGAATCAATGAATCAATGAATGGAAAAACAGTAATGAGAGATGGGGAGATATTAGATGCATGAAACAATTTTGCTTTGTCCAACTATGTTATATGTTGGAAAAATCTGTTTTCTTTTCTATAGCTATTTTTATGTCAGTGAAGATCATCCCATAGCTTTCTTCACATTTTCAACAGAGAATTCATCTACACTCTCTAACAAATTAATTGATCCTGTCCTCTGGCTAATCTTTGTAATGAAGTAAACTTCCCTCCCTCTATTTGTACCACTAGATTAACAGTTCTTATATTACTCCCACTACCTCAGTAACAGCTTACCTGTCTAGAACTCAGATTCTTGATTTCAAAATGAAGACCTTAGCCCTGAAGGAATGAGATACTTTCCAGCTCTAGATCTGACTTCATTTTTTGCTTGACTTTCTTTTGCATTATAGGTCAACCAGGGTCACTTCTGAAAGTTCTACTTTAATTTCTATATTTTCTGCAGCACTCCATTTTTATAAAATCCATCAAATCGCCAAAAAGCTATTTTTCCTATTTTAATTTGAAGAAAATTAAAAAAAAAACATAAACTGAATATTTTCACAGATTAGGTACTTGTGCTATCTGCAATATGAAAAAAAAATTCCAGAAGTTAAAAGTTAAGAAAAAGGAAATAAATATTTTGGTAAATGAATATATATGAATATACACATATATGAAGTATATATTTCATTTGTGTGTACATATAACCAATTAGCAAGTTGTTTATTGTTATATATGTAAAAATGTAAAATTAGCTTAGTTTGCTTTTATATAAATATAATTAAAAACATGAAAAATTTTCTAAAGCAGATGAAATCTTTGATGTTAGTATAACAAATTCTTGAGCTCAAGATAATATTACTGACTCCAAACAATTAGAGCCTTGAGGTTATTGCCCATGTTATGTAAATAATATACAAAAAAAAGAGGAAAGCTGTTTTAATCTTTTTGCAATCACTGCCAATGTCTATGCATTCAGAAAATGAATGAATAATCCAGATGATATTTAAAACTAAAAGTTATTATTATACTTTTATTAAAATTGTATATTTTAATTCTTAGCATTAGTTATTTAATGAAAAATATACTTTTAGAAAAAACATGAATGAACTTTTGACATCCTCATTCATAAGTGAAATAAAATACTACTTAATTTATTTGTCCTTAGAGGCTTTATTAGGTCTCTTAATGAACTTTGTATCTCTTTAATTAGAATTAACACTTTCATCTTGTTTATGAATATATATAAGATAGGCTTTGAAATATGGAGCATCTGGGAATAGAGTCAAGCTGTTACAGCAAAATTAAGATATTTTGCATACAGAGTAACTCCTGTATAGTCACCAGAAACCAAATAACTAAACATTTATTATTATCATTTGGAGTAAAAATCCCTCTCTGCTTTCACTGCTGTCTCCTCTGGGAATTTCCTCACACTTTGATCACAGTCCCTTTGAAGTTACATTCCTTTAAAGAGAGGCATTTCAAGTGAAGTCCTCACTCTTGTATATCTTTTACTGGTGGGTATGAAACTTACTTTACATAATTTATTCTGTAGTTACCAGACAGAAACATAATGGTAGCTACGTCAATGATATCTAAGTTTCTGATATGATCCTTTGGTAAGAATATTTACTTTCCTACTTACACAATAAGAAATACTAAATTGAGTAGATTATACATTAGAGAATCATCATTTGTTAATATCATTCCCAGTGCAAACTGTTTCTCTCCTGTATATTTGACTCAAGATAAATTTAAATTATCCTTTTATACTGTAGGGAGTGAAGGCTATGTCCTGGCTAGCCAGTCTTTCTTATAATTTTCCAAAATGATATTCCTAAAGCATAGGTTAGATTATTCCAGCCCTTTGTTCCAATGCTCACCAATGCTTTAGGAGCATAAACAAACTCCTGTTAGGCCTCAAGAACCCTTTGGAACCTGACTTCCTCCCACGTTTGAAGACTTGTTAGATACTATTACTCTTTTCATAGTATAGTCCACCATTTTACCGCTCATCACATATAGCACTCCATTTTCTATGTCTTTACCTTTGAACAAACTCTCCTATATGCCTGGAAAATATCACATTTTTACTGCCACTCTTGCATTCCTAGCTCAACTCACTATGTCTCCTCCTGATGAAGCTTCTCCTGGCCCTTTCACTCCAAGTGTATCTTCAGTCCTTTGAATTTATTTTAAACATAATATATATATATATATATATATATACAAATATTTCTCCTAATAGAATAAAATGCGTTGTCAGGAAATGAATATTTTGTCAGGAAGTATGTCATTTTTGTTTATGTGTCTTTTAGAGTGAAATAGTTAGAGGGTTGGACTTGAAGTCAGTTATGTGATACCGGACCAGGCACTCAATCTCTCTCTATATCCATCCATCTAGTTATCCATCCACCCATCTATCTGTCTGTCTATCTATCTATGTATCTGTCTCCATATGCATATAATATAAACACATATGTAGACATATGCAGAAATGCAGGTATACATGTATGGTATATGTATGTGTTTATATTCTAGGTGTATACTTATAGGTATAACAAATGTATGTATGTGTACACGTTACATACATTTGTTTATATGCATGCAAGCTTTTGTACAAAAGAGGTGAGTGAACTTACTAGCAATAGCAAATGACAGATAACAAAGAAGTGGAGAACAGGAGAAAAGGAGAGAGGGACAAAAGAGTAGAGGGAGAAAAAGCTTCATGTATTTTGAGATGAAAAAGTAGAGACTAGAGATTGCTTGCATTTGGACCTTTCCTTTAGATCACTGACTTTTTTCACTCCTTGAGAGTTCATATTCCAGTAAAGAACTTTGACAACTCTCTTCTTATGACTTTATAGTTGTAAGAAGGGCCTATACTATAACATTTTTCTGTTAAGTTGTTCATAATTTCTAATCTTCATAGTACCTTGAAAGCTGTCTTGCTGTTGGTATAAAATGATGACTGGTCTTATCTTCCATGTGATTTGCAGTTATTCTTAACAATGAATGGGAGATTGCAAGAGGGAAAGCCAATAAATGGTTTATGGTTAAATATGAAGAGAAGAAACTGTTCTTGTTCGAGTTATTTCAGTCATACCCATCTCTTTGTGATCCCTTTTGAAGTATTCTTGGCAAATGGATGGCAAATTTGAATTCAGATTTTCCTGTCTTCAGGCCAGGCACTCTATGCACTGTTCTACCTAGCTGACTCATTTTTATTAGAACTTTTATTAGAATTTTATTAGAATGATAGTGAACCAATTCTTTCTGTACTTAACTGGTCATCTGAGCATTATGAAAGATACTTTTTGTGTGTATGCATACATGGATCTATGATGGATCCATTTCAGCCCACACTTTAACAATAGCTATCCCACAGGGTTCTGTTCTGGGTCCTCTTCTCTTCTAAATTACTTTACTTGCTAAACCCATCAGATTCCATGCATTTTAATTATTATTGGTAGGTTGATTATTTTCAAGTCTATCTATCCTGCCCTAATCTCTCTGTTGACTTATAATCTCTTACCACCAAATGCCTTTCTGTCATCTAGATGTAGGTGTCCAGTAGAAATCTTAAACTCAATATGTTCAAAATGGAACTAATTATATTTTCCCCAAACCCTTACCATGTTCTTAACTACCCTTGAGGTTTCCAAGGTAACACAAACTTTCCAGTTCTTTAGAGTAAACAATTTAGATATCATACTTAATTCTATTTTTTTCACACTTATCATAAACAATCTATTGTTGGGGCTTGTCAATTTTGCCTTTGTACATATTCTTAAAAAAAAAAAACTTGATTTTTCTCATTTGACATTCTCACCACTCTGGTGCAGGTCCTTATCACTTCACTTGCTCTGATCATACTGGTGATGCCTGCCTCAAGTCTCTCTCCACTTTTTCCCACTCTCTATTCTGCTTCCAAATGGATTCTCCTAAAATAAAGATCTGATTATGAAATTGTTCAGATCTACTCAATAAAGTCAGGTGGTTCTCTATCACCTCCAAAATAAAAAAAAATAAAATGTTTGGCATTCAAAGCTCTTCAAAATATAGTCTTATACCTTTTCAATATTCTTATTCTTTATTCCCTGACACACATTCTTCAATGCAATGATACTGACCTACTTTTTCATTTTCTTAGCTCTGACCATTTTATTGTAATATTTGCAGTTCAGCTCAAGAATTTTAACTGTTTACTGAAAAAAGGATATTAAACATCAAGTCAAGTACATTTTAAGGACACTACATGATACAACCAATACACATTTTGATGAAACGCTAATGAACTATTCATCTGAAATTCTATTGTGGTCGTGACCAGAGCAGTAACTATTTCTCATTCAGTACATAAAGTATAAACTTATAAAATATCTTATACATAAAAAGAGAAATCTTTTTTAAAAAGTTAAGTATAACAGAAAGCATATTTAAGAAAACAGAAACACACTTTAGAAATCAGATTTAACCTAAAAAGTACAGATATATATTATGATGTATAAAAATGCTTTGATGAATGAAATTCTAACTTGAACTTGAAATTATGCTTTTTCCCCTTGAGGCAAAGATATAGAGGTAGTTAATATAAAAGTAGATTTTTTTTTAAAAGAAGTACTCTTCAATCAACCAAAAAATAACCATTTGCTATGTCTCAGTCATTGCATGACATTCAGAGGACTTTTCTTGTAAATAGATTGTTTAATATCAGTTAGAGAGGAGTGGAGTGTAAAAGTATATTGATTTTATTTCAAACATTAAATACATCCTGAGAGAAGGAAGAAAAAGGTTAGTAGAAGAAATATGTCTATTAACAAGTTCATATTCATTTGCAACACTCTTAGTATACTCATTTCAGCAATACAAATATATGAGTCAATATGAATTAATTAAAGCTTCATTGAGCTATTTAATGTACATTGAGTACTTTTCAAATCTTAAAGGCTCACATTATATTGACCTATATCATTTTTGCTGTCTTGATTGTCATTTTCATCATTTAGGATTTGTTATGGTTCAATTTTGCTTGAAAGTAGAAAGGGAAAAAAGACCATCACACAAACTTTTTGTCAAGAATATGATACCTTGATTTCTTTTATTTGTAGTTTCAAAATAAAATGAATCTCCAACATACACAAAACCATTTTTAATTTTTTTGTTACTTTTAACTACTGACCCAATTTTGCAATGCCCAACCAAGATTTTTATCTTTTACTAAATACTCACTATATATATACTTATACTTAACTAGTATAAAAATCTGCATCTCAAAGAAAGGGTTATATAAACTACTAGTATCAAAAATAATTTTTATTTAACTTGATTCAGAATATAACTGACAAATGTATTCAACATGTTAATTATCAAATACATTCTTTCTTTTCTATAAATATGAACTTTCCCCCTAAAATGTCAGTACACTTATACAAAGCCATCTTGTGATTCTCAAACCATATCATGCAAGATGAAATCCTTTATTGATTGCTTTTGAAATTACATTTCTCCACATAAATGTTTCAATAATTGACTGAATAAAATGATGTCTAACCTCTAAGGGAAACAGTTCCATTAGAATGATTGCTTTATGGTTTAGTTGTGAATATGTTACTCACTAAGAACCTGCTAGAAAGGAGAGGTTGATGGCGTTCTTTAAATTTTATTGATTCGCATTACACATTTTAATAGGTATATTATTGTCTTCATGGCATTAACAATAGTTTGTAATGTCTAAAATTTCAAACAATTCAATCGTAGTATTTCCACACATGAAGTAAATTGTGGGCTTTAGTATTTAAAGATTTATTAAGTAGAAAATAAAATCATCAGAATTCTGTCAGTGAGAAACTCATATACCTGCTGTAATCCTATTTTCTTTTTATGCTTCCAAATATGATAATTTTATCATGGGTATGACTTTTTTGATGTTCATGAATAAACATTTCTTTGGAATTAACTTCATCAATGAAAAAATCAATCAGTGGGGAAAAATTATAATAAACACTTACTATGTTCCAGTTACTGTGTTAAGTGCTACTCTCAGTCATTGGAGAAGACAACATATGTCGCAAAGTTCAGCTGCAAGAGGAATGGAAAGTCTCAGATGTCCTAAAGCCACACAAAGTAGATATAAAGTTTGGGAATCCTTTGAATTCAGCTAAGCAGCCCATTATAACAGTGAAAGAGTGGGTATAAGGGTCAGCATAAAAAGATCATTCTGAATTCTCTCTGACAGGAGTGAGAAATAGAGTATCAGGCCTAAAATGTGTCACAAGAAATTCAGAAACATATTTTTTTCCAAGAAATATTATATTTTCCAATTAAAAAATGTAATTTATTCTTTAAGTGAACATGTATTTTTTTTTTTAAAATAATACATCTGTTTCAGTATATTTGCTCCATATTGTCACTTAAAAAATATCATTCTAAGTTCTCATATCAGTTCTTTATTTTATCACTTCTGGATTAAATTATAGTATTCATTTAAAAGCATGGAAAACATCTAAAATATAAAAAAAGAATGTTAATTATCATAAGAAGTAATGAAATCAATTCTTCTTTGATGATATGTTTTATATCAATCAAAATATTAGAACATAATTTATTTAAGAAAGGGATTAAAAAAAACTACAAACTCAACAGAAGTTCATTTATGTGATGAATTGTGCCTGAACAGCAAACCTATAGACCAAATCAATATGTAGTCACAGTGTGACAAAGGTACTTTTGTGTATGAGAAAAGGGCATAATAAGTATTATCAGACCATTATCATAGACTTTCTGCTCTTTCTCCTGGCCTCCCTAGTTTCCTTTAAGTTTCAATTAAAATTCTAACTTCTAGAGTAAACATTAAAAAGTAAACAGGAAAGAGAAGATATTTATATTCCTACAAAGAAAATGATATTTATAACTTATAAAAAACTCTCATATTTGAGTAGTTAGAAGGATTACACATAAATAAAAAGAAGTGTGAGTTGAAAGGGATGGTATGGCTATATAAAAAATAAGGAATGAGAAAGAAGAATGTGGGGAGGAGGGTATATGAACCTTACTCTCATTGAAATTGACTCAAAGAAAAAATAATATACAAATTAAACTGGGTATAGAAATCTATCTTATTCTTCAGGAAAGTAGAAAGAGAATAAGATAAGAGAATGAGAGGGATCTGATAGAAGGGAGAGCAACTGGGGAGGTGTGTTAAAAGTCAGAAGCAAAAACATTTGAGAATGGACAGGGTAAAAGGAAAGACAGACAGACAGGCAGAGGAATAGGATGGAGGGAAATATAAAGTTGGTAATGATTACAGTCAAAAAAATTGCATTGAGTTCCTCTAATAAAAACTTAATTCCTCAATATATAGAAAATAGAAGTCAAATTTATAGAAATAAGAGAGATTATTCAATTGATAGTCAAAGGATATGAAGAGGCAGTTTTCAAAGTAATTAAAGCTATCTATAGTCATATAAAAAAATGCTCTACATAACTACTGATGAGAGAAAAACAACTTTGACTTACTACCTACCACCTATTAGATTGACTAATATGACATAAAAGGAAAATGGCAAATGTTGGAGGAGATATGGAAAAATAAAATATTGTTAATGGAATTATATATTGATTTAACCATCTGAGAGCAATTAGGACCTATGCCCAAAGGATGATAAAACAATGCAGACTTTTTGTCCTAGCAATACCACTACTAGTTTTGTATTCCAAAGAGACAAAAAATAAATGAAAGAACCTATGTGTACAAAAATATAGCATTTCTTTTAGTCGTGGCAAAGACCTGGGCATAGAGGGAATGTCCCCATTAATTCCCATTAATTAGTGAATGACTGAAAATACTGTTGTATATAATTATGATGCAATACTATTGTGCTTTAAGAAATTATAAGGATGCTCTCAAAAAAAAATTTACATGAGTTGATGCAAAGTGAAATGAGCAGAACCAAAAGAACATTATACACAGTAACAAAAATACTGTATTTTTTCTCAACTATGAATAACTTAGCTATTCTTTGCAATAAGATGACCCTAGATAATTCTGTAGGACTTATGATGAAAGGTGCTTCCCTTTTCCGGGGGGGGGGGGGGGAACTGGTAGAGCCTGAATTCTGAAGATACTTTTTTACTTTCTTTATTTTTCTTCTTGTTTTTTGTGTGTTTTCTTTTACAGAATGACTTACATGGATATGTTTTGCATCCCTACTCATGTTTTTAATCACATGACAAATTGCTTGCCTTCTCAATGGGACATAGGAAGAAAATGAAATTAGAACTGAAACATTTTTAAAAGTATGGTTAAAATTTTTTTACATGTAATTAAAGTATTAAAATTGACAAATATTATTTTTAAAAAGAAAAATATTTGAAATGAGAATTTTTGATTTATTCTTAATTGAGGTCTGGGGAATAGAAGGGAGAATAGGCAAATATTTCCTGATTGAAAATAAATTAAACAAAATAATAAAGGTTTTTTGGGTTTTTTTTTGCAGTGATGTAGATAAAAAAGAGTATGATTCTCAACTAATTTGGTAGCTATATGTGGAGAAAAGAGGAGATCAGATGTAAGAGGTATTGTAAAGATGGAAATGGCAAGATTTGACAACTAATTGGATGTGTGGGATGAAGAAAACTGAAGGGTCCAATATAGCATTAAGACTATAAACTTGGGAGATTATATCTATATATGGACACACACATACATACACACACATACACACACACACACACACACTTTGTTAGAAATAGGGAATTTTAAAGGAGAGAGAGTACAAGGAGAAGAAAGTAATTGAGCTTAGTTTTAGACATTGCAAGTTTAAGATGTCTCCAGGACATGCAGTTTGAAATGCTTAGTAAGTGATTTTTGATATGGATGGAAAATACAGAGGAGAGACTGAGTCTAATAATATGGAGCTGGAATACATATGTATAAATGCCAATGATGAAAGTGTGTAGTATGACTAATGAGCCATCAGAGATACTGGAAATGATTGGTCAGAGGAGTAGGTGGTAAATAAGATAAAGTAGTATTCTGAACTTCCAGAGAACAACATATTCAGTAGGAGTAGGAGAGGAGTTAGCCTGAGAGGGATTAGGACTGAGAAAAGTTTATAAAGATTATTAATTAACAAAATCTACTGTCCTCACTACCCAAATAATGAGAAAGTTTTTATGAGTTATAAATATCATTTTCACAATAAGAATATGAGCAGTTTAATATTGTTAAATTCTTATGATTTCACTTTCCTGTTTATCTTTTAATGATACTTTTGTATCTTGCATGTAGAGTCAAATTTTCTTTTCAGTTTTTGTCTTTTCATCAGGAATACTTAAAAGTCCTCTACTGAGTATTTTCCTCTGAAGAATGCTACTCATTTTTGCTAGATAAGTAATTTTTGGTTGTAATCCTAATTCTTTTGTGCTCTGTAATGTCATATTCCAAGCCACCTCATCTTTTATAAAATCAACTAAATATTTGATGGTTTCTTTTTATCTGCTTTCAATATCTTTTTCTGGATTTGAAAGGTCTGGAATTTGGCTATAATATTCCTGAAATCTCTTTCAGGGGGTGATTGGGAATTCTTTGGATTTCTATTTTACCATCTGATTCTAGAATATTAGGACAATTTTACTTGATAATTTCTTGAAATATGATACTAGGCTTTTTTTTTTAATCATGATTTCCAGATAATCCAGTAATTCTTAAATCATCTTCCCTGAACCTATTTTTCAGGTGAATTTTTTTCATTCTTTTTATTTGGTCTGATTGTTTCTTGATGTTTCATAAAGTCATTAAGTTCCACTTGTCCAACACTAACTTTTAAGAAATATATATATATATATATATATATATACACACACATATATATATATATACATACACACACACACAAATATATAGGGATCTTTTGTACTTTCTTTCTCCATTGGGCCAATTCTACATTCTAAGGAATTTTCTTCAGTGAATTTTGTATTTCTTTTATTATTTGACCTGTTCTGTTTTTAAGGTGTTATTTTCTTTAGTGTTTTTGTGCCTCCTTTACCAAGCTGTTGACGCTTTTTTCAAGATTTTTCTTGCATCACTCACATTTCTCTTTCCAGTTTTTCCTCTACCTCTTTTAATGGATTTTGAAAATCCTCTTTGAGCTTGTCCATGGCATGAAAGCAATTCATAATTTTCCTTGAGGCTTTGGATACAATACTTTTGACACTTTTCTTTTGAGTGTATGTTTTGATCTTGTCACCATAGTAACAGAAATTTTTTATATTGTTTGCTCACTTTCCAGCCTTCATCTTGATTTTTAACTTTCTGCTAAATTGGATGTTTTGCTTCCTTAGTGAAGGGAGCATTGTCCCAAGCTTCAGGATTTTTTGTTTGTTTTTTTTTTGTGCAGCCTGTTTCATAAATAATTTTGGGTATCTGTTTTTGACTATTTCAAAGTGGTATAGTCTAGAGAGAGGTGTGTCTACTACTTTCCTGTATGGTGAACTGGTTTGTGAGCGACCATAAGCACTCTTTTCAACCCTGGAACTGTCACCAGGGTCTCCTGGACATGCGGTAGTGTCCCTCCTCAGACTGGGCCTAAGACCATGGATTGTGAAGAACATCCAAGTATATTCAATGCTACAGAGTCCTGCCCCTGGTGCCAGCAAAGGGACCCTTGTAAATCTCCTTCCAATTGGACTCTTCTAATCCCCTTATTGTTTGTTTGATGAGATGTCTGGAAATAGCCAAAGCTGCTATGGATTCAGTCACCCTGAGGCTTGTTCTTGGTTTTCTCTTTCTGGGTTTGTGCTGGACTGCATTTCTCTCTTACCCTGGTGCAACAGCCCTTTTTTGCCTTCTAAGTTGTTTTGGATTGAAAGATTATTTAATTTCATTTTTTTGGTGGGTTCTGCTATTCTAATATTTGTTTAGAGTCATTACTTAAAAGTATTTTGAGGGGTGTGGGGACAGCTAAGGTGAGTCTGTGTCTTTATTCAGTCATCTTGCCTCTGTTTCCCACAAGAGACTTTTAATTAGTCTTTCTGCCTTATTTTTCACCATTCTGATTCATCCTACACATTCCTGTTAAATGAATCTTTTTTAAATATAGACCAGACCATTTGCTACTCTTACTCAAGAGACTTTTCTATTGCCTCTTGGACAAAATATAAATTCCTCTGTTTAGAATCTGTTCAAAATCCTATACAGCTTCAGTTCAACCTGTTTATCTACCATTCTCACTCTCATACTCTGGGATCTAGTCAAATTGATCTCTCTTTGCCTAACACACATTCTCATATATATGTGGCAGACACTACTATATGTCTTTGCTCTCAAGGAGTTCACATTCTAATATGGGAGGCAACACATAAGAAAAATGAAAAGAAGGGGGAGGGGAATTGCATGATGGGGAATTATGAAAATGCCCAGAAATATCTGGAAAAAGAGAGAAAGTCTTGTAACTAGCCAGGAAATTATCTGAGGTGAGAAACCCAAAGTTGTTTATATCTTAGCAGAATGATGAGTTTCTGGAGATAATTAAATCCAGGAAAGTAGAAGGTAGAAAAAATGAATAGAATTCCCTTGGAACCATCCTTAATTTGAGGAGCATCTGAGAGGAACTCTCCAATGTCCAGTCTTCAGCCTCTTCATTCTGGGGGAATGAGGAGGCCCAGGGAAAGGGGGTTCTGAGGAGGGATTCAGAATTGATTTTATCTTTCAGAATGATTAATTCCCAGAGGTGATGATAATATAGAAAACAATGGAAACTGATGAGGAGGATTCTCTGGGTACCCTCATTAAATGGTAGGGGAAAATGGAAGAACTCTCAGAAGTCCCCTTACCCCATCTTCTCCAACCAGAAGGAGGGAGGCACCCATTGGAAGGGTAGCTAAGAGAAATAAAAAGGAAATGAGAAAAAATAACAAAGCAGTTAAATTGACTAGATTTGGTGTATTGGATATGAGAAGTATGTAAATATGAAAGGGGAGGGACAGAAGAAAGTAGAAGATAAGCACACATACATAATCTCAATCAGGTGATATGCAGGGCTAATGATCACAAAAATAGCAAAATCAGAAGAAAGATAAGGTTTACCTGGAAAGTCAATAATCTCACTTTTAATATTCTAATTTTGAGAAACCAAAGAAATGAGATAGAGAAAGCTGTGATTGGGATGGTTCAATATTAGGCAAACTATTAACATAATTGACTATATTAATAACCAAATTAACAAAAAACATATGATAATCTCAATAGATGCAGAAAAAGCATTTGATAAAATCTAACATCCATTCCTATTAAAAACATTAGAGAGTATAGGAATTAATGGACTTTTCCTTAAAATAGTTGGTAGCATCTATTTAAAACCATCAGCTAGCATCATATGTAATAGTGATAAACTGGAACCAATCCCAATAAGATCAGGGGTGAAACAAGTTTGCCCACTATCACCATTACTGTTCAATATTGTATTAGAAATGCTAGCCTTGGCAATAAGACAAGAAAAAGAGATTAAAGGAATTAGAGTAGGTCCTGAGGAAACCAAATTATCACTCTTTGCAGATGATATGATGGTCTACTTAGAGAACCCTAGAGAATCAACTAAAAAACTATTAGAATTAATCCACAACTTTAGCAAAGTTGCAGGATACAAAATAAATCCACATAAATCATCAGCATTTTTATACATCACCAACAAAATGCAACAGCAAGAGATACAAAGAGAAATTCCATTCATAATAACTATCGATAGTATAAAATATTTGGGAATATATCTGCCATGGGAAAGTCAGGATCTATATGAGCAAAACTACAAAACACTCTCCACACAAATAAAGTCAGATCTAAAGAATTGGAAAAACATTAAGTGCTCTTGGATAGGTCGAGCGAATATAATAAAGATGGCAATACTACCTAAACTAATCTATCTATTTAGTGCTATACCAATCAAACTCCCAAGAGATTATTTAACTGACATAGAAAAAATAACAACAAAATTCATCTGGAAAAACAAAAGGTCAAGAATTTCAAGGGAATTAATGAAAAAAAATGCAAATGAGGGTGGCCTAGCTGCACCAGATCTAAAACTATATTATAAAGCAGTGGTCACCAAAACCATTTGGTACTGGATAAGAAATAGAGTAGTGGATCAGTGGAATAGGTTAGGTTCACAGGACAAAATACTCAATGACAATTGTAATCTAGTGTTTGATAAACCCAAAGACCCCAGTTTTTGGGATAAAAACTCACTATTTTACAAAAACTGCTGGGATAATTGGAAACTAGTATGGAAGCAATTAGGCATTGACCCACACCTAACACCATATACCAAGATAAGGTCAAAATGGATTCATGATCTAGGCATAAAGAATGATATTATAAACAAATTAGAACAATGTAGGATGGTTTACCTCTCAGACCTGTGGAGGGGGAAGGAATTTGTGACCAAAGAAGAACTAGAGTTCATCATTAATCACAAAATAGATAAGTTTGACTATATCAAGTTAAAAAGTTTTTGTACAAACAAAATGAATGCAGACAAGATTAGAAGGGTAGCAGTAAACTGGGAAAATATTTTTACATCCAAAGGTTCTGATAAAGGCCTCATTTCTAAAATATATCAAGAATTGACTCAAATATATAAGAATTCAAGCCATTCTCCAATGGATAAATGGTCAAAAGATATGAACAGACAATTTTCAGACGAAGAAATTGAAACTATTTCCGGTCACATGAAAAGGTGCTCCAAGTCACTATTGATCAGAGAAATGCAAATTAAGACAACTCTGAGATACCACTACACACCTGTCAGATTGGCTAAAATGACAGGAAATGATAATGATAACTGTTGGAGGGGATGTGGGAAAACTGGGACACTGATACATTGTTGGTGGAACTGTGAACGGATCCAACCATTCTGGAGAGTAATTTGGAGCTATACTCAAAAAGTTATCAAACTGTGCATACACTTTGACCCAGCAGTGTTTCTACTGGGCCTATATCCCAAAGAGATTTTAAAGGAGGGAAAGGGACCCACTTGTGCAAAAATGTTTGTGGCAGCCCTTTGTGTAGTGGCAAGAAACTGGAAATTGAAAGGATGTCCATCAATTGGAGAATGGCTGAATAAATTATGGTATATGAATGTTATGGAATATTATTGTTCTGTAAGAAATGACCAACAGGAGGATTTCAGAGAGGATTGGAGAGACTTGCATGAACTGATGCTGAGTGAAATCAGCAGAACCAGGAGAACATTATACACAGCAACAGGACTATACGATGATCAATTTTGATGAACATGGTTCTCTTCAACAATGATGTGATTCAAACCAGTTCTTCAGAGATGAAGATAGTCATATACATCCAGAGAGAGGCCTGTGGGAACTGGGTGTGAACTACAACAAGCATTTTAATGCTTTCTGTGAATGTTTCCATGCATTTTGTTTTCCTTCTTAGGTTGTTTTTTTCTTCTTCTCTTTCTAGATCTGGTGTTTCTTGTGCAGTAAGATAACTGTATAGATATGTATACATGTATTGTATTTGTCATATAATTTATCCTATTTAGCATGTATTAGATTACCTGTCATCTGGGGTGGGGGGTGGAGGGAAGGAGGGGAAAAGCTTGGGGGAAAAAAAGTTTTTCCAAAGGTCAATGTTGAAAAATCACTCATATGTTTTGTAAATAAAAAGTTTTATATATAAAAAATAAACTTAACAAGATATAGATACTAAGAAAACAAAAAAAAAACAAAAAAAAAAGAGAAAGCTGTGATTGAAGGCTGTTATTTAGGAAATAGATTAAGACTGGAAATAAAGAGATGAGATTCAATAAAATAAAACAGGGAGTTGTACTTCTTGTCTAATCAAGGTGACTGCCTGGTTACAATATATATTCCTCAATTTTCATCATAATAGGTATGATAATTTAAATGTAAATTAGTAACTACCTTGTGCATTTTTTTTGCCTTTAGTCATAAGAGTTGATAATTATAAGGCTATTTTTTCATTGTACATAAATTTTCTATGCCAATATAAGATAAAATTTGGCTTTTGATTATGTTCTCATTTCTTCCTTAAATGCTGTATTTCTTGCTTCATTTCATTTCTGGTCATATTTTCATTGGAAATATAAGTAATTAAATATCAGTAGTTTTTAAAAATATGTACAATTTCTCTGGGCCATGAAATCATTAACCTGACTCCTTGGGAGAGTTTTAGACATCTGTGTGCTGGAACTAGCTTGAGAGCTGATTGTTTAAATTTTCAGTTTGAGTATTTAACATGTTTAAAAGCAGTAAATCAGGGACTGATTTATAGGTCTGTTCATTGTCTAAAAGTAATAAAAGAAATGTTAATAATAGAGATTGAAACTTAAAAGTGTCTTCCACATATGTCCCCTGCAAAAAGCCACTTGTTAGTTATGCACCAGCATATTACTGGTTTCTGACAAGGAGCAACTCAGTGGCATAGTAGAGAGCCAGACCTTGATTTAGAAAAGAACTCAGTTAAAATCTGGCTTCAGACACTTACTAGCTATTTGCTCAAATCACTTAATCTATTTTTGTCTCAATTTCCTTATCAGTTAAATGGAGATAACAATAATACCTTTCCAGGATTGTTGTGAGGATCAAATGAGATAAACTTTTAAAGTGCTAATTAATATCTTACTATTGGCTATTATAATCATTATTACTAATACAAATAAATATAAATCTAAGGAAAATAAGTGAAGCTTTTGATTGGGCATGACAGAATCCATGGGAAATGAACACAAAGGCTATTTAGGGTTACAAGGCTATTAATGCAAAATAGGATACAGAAAACAAAAGTCTGTGGCTCAGAGAGGAAATGAACGGTCATACAATAGGGAGACAAAAAAAAAAAAGAAAAAGAGGTAGAACAAATTGGAAAGAGCAGCAATCAAAGATTTCTGTTTTATTTTGTTTTGCTTTTTTTTTTAAAGGTTATAGAAATCTGTTCATGCTTGATGGAAAGAGATAAAAAAAGTCAGTGGAGAGGAATATATTGAAAATTCTGGGGAAGGAGAGGATGTGTTGGAAGAAGAACACATTCTAAAAATATATGTGCACTATAATAATCCTGGTTTTCAAAAAGGTTTTGTGCTTTGATTTCTAAAGGGATTTCCTTACAAAATTATCTAGCACATATTTTGAGTATATTCTTCATATTTTTACATCATCTTTCATTGTAGAGATAAATGTTTTCCTTTTCTTATCACCCAAATGCCCAGAATGCCATCTAAGATATAGTAGGCATTTTCTAAATGTTTATGATTGTAGTTCAAAGCTAAAAAATATTTTACTTTTAAATAAACATATCAAAGATGGTTTGGCAGGTGAAAAAACATGTTCTAGTTCCTGCCCTTAGTTTTGTATTTTAGTGACCAGCAATTGTGCAAAAGTGATCAACAACAGAATTTGATCAACAAAGTTCAGTTTGAGGCGCTAACTTGCACAGTGCATAGAGAGCCAAGACTTGAATTTAAATGTAACCTCAAATGCTATCTGTGCAAGCCTGGGCAGGTCACTTAACCCTATTTATCTCAGTTTCCTCATCTATAAAATGAGCTAGAAAAGGAAATGGCAAACCATTTCAGTATCTTTGCCAAAAAAACTCCAAATGGTGCCATAAAGAATCAGTCAGGACTGAAAATGACTGAAAAATAAAAAGGAGATAGTGTCCAGTAGAAATTATGTACCATATGACCAAGAGATCAAGTATCTAGTGGATATTATGCAAGCAATAGAAACTAAAATTCTGGCTGAATTTTAAAGTGTTAAAGACCTAAGATGTTTCTCCATGTGTGTTCTCTGATCCTAGGTGTCCTTTGTGTGCCCTTCCAAATGAATGTTTTGGCTAATAGTGTTCCTTATGTTTGCCCTCTTTTTCTACTCATGGATGGTGTTTTTTATAGCCCAAACTCATTGAAAAAATATTTTATTGCTATGCTATTTCATTGAATGTTTTTGTCTAAATTAATGATGTTCTCTAGTTGATCAATTGCACTCTGAATTTCAATTAATGCAGACTTGAAGAGTAGCTTTATATTTTTGTCAGTGGTATCCATTCTGCAAGTTGAGAATAGGGTTGTCCTTAAGCCATATACACACAAAAAATATTTCTAATAACAAATCCTCTGAAAAGAAAACATAAAAGGAAATATGTTATAAAAATAAAATATTTCATCTTGAGCTTATTTTGATATTTCATCACTAGATATTTTATAAATTATTTTTTATAATTTATTTTTTATTGACTTCCCCTCTCTCTATTCTTTTCCTACCTCTATTGAGGAAGAAATTTCTCATTTTGCATCTTCAATACACTGCTTCACTGTCAGGAGACTGGTAGCACAACAATATTTAGTCAATTGATATGTTTTAACTGACTGTTCCTAGCAAGCTATAATCTTAGCCTAATGTCCCCCTTCTGATTACAGAATAAATTATGTTTATTTGAGTATTTATCATAGTTAAAGACTTTGAACCATGAATATTTTTTTTCCACACCCATTTCAAAATACCCTAGGATGCACTCCTCAGTCACCAAGGTTAAGATCTAATAGTTAAATTTATGAAAAGCATGTCTTTAGAATACGTTTTGTACTAGAAGCTTTATTTTGCTTTGGTAATCTAATTGGTAATCTGATCTATTTTAATTTGTACAGGATAGCACTTTATTGAACAAGTAGGACAACTCCTGTCATAGGACAGGAGAAAGAACTTGATAATTGATAAACACATACAATTTTGGACAATACAACTTTGGATAATAAAAAAAAATGAGGTAATTAACAAAGAACATATATATACTCATTACTAGCCTAAGAAAGTTAAAAATAGGATTTTATCAGGATAAGAAATTCACATCCAATTCAAAGTCACTAAGCCATATTCAATTGCCATAATTATTTTCTTATAAATTAATAAGGAACTTTTTGTAATCATAAACATTACAGACATGAATGGAAGTAATTGGGATTTTATGCAATTAATCAAAAGCATCAAAAGCAAGTTTTAGCTTTTAAATGTATTTTGCTAAATCTACTTTTTTTTTTTTGTACAGAAACCAGAACAACTTCAATTTTGTTTGGAGGATCAGGAATTTCAAACCACAATTACCAAACACCAACTACATTTCCAACCAGATGCCTTCTTTCCTTTGGTACTTAGGTGCCATATGGTGTTTGGTGTGATGGATAGAACAAAAGAATAATACATAAAACTATAGATGATGGAATCCACAATCTTTAGAGGCTCTAAATTTTAGATACAAAGTATAAAAGAATATTTTAAAAAACTGGACTTTTAGAGCAACTTTTTCCTATCTAGCATGGATATAAACATATATATATATACATATAATATATATGTGTGTGTGTGTATACACATATATAAATATATTTATGTATTCATATGCAATGTAGAAGAATTCTTTTAAAAATATATATGTATTACATGACTATATATATTTACATCAATGCAATTGCAAGGTATTGCCATATTTCAGAGTTTTATCATTGGCATAATTTTCAAAAATAATACAAATACATAATTCTGCTAAAAAAATTCCTTCTGAAAAATAGTGCCATATATAAGTTGGCACAAATAATATACAAAAATTTTTTAAAAGGCAATGAAGCATGGCCTGGTACCTTCAAGAGCTATATTAGAAAGTCTTATGACAATTATTCATTATAACTAGCATCCCAGTGGCTTTTTAAATAAGATTTACACAATTAAAAATTTTAAATCCTTTACCACTGATATAGTAACTTTACATAACAATCACTGGGTGAGTTCTTGTATGAACAATAAAGACACCAATGCTTTCAACTTTGTTTTCTATACAGTAACTATCTAATAAAAACATACTCTTTGCTCATGCCCAAAGAGATAGCTGACCAAATAAAATCTTATATGAAATTTGATTTGAGGGATTCATACTTGAAAAACTTCCTTAATTTTTCTTAAACACACAAATTATTTTTATTTAATAAGCTAGATGTGAGCAAAACAGCATTAATTGAAGTTGAAAAAAATTGATATTATATTTTTCCATTAACAAGTTTTTGTTAAATTAACATGTATAACATTCTAGGGTATATATATGTATATACACACACATATAATTTTGTCATTACTATATTATTTTTATGTTTCTAAGATGTTTCTATGGCTGTTATGGCTCACAAATATACTAAATAAAGCATTTTCAGAGGGTAATTGAACATCAGTTGAAAGAGAAAAGAATGAAAGGAAGTATAAAGGAATGTAAGAGCAGATCTGATCAGTTAAAGAAAGAGGAAAAAGACATGTATTTTAGACAAATATTATATTTCATTCAAATATTAAGTATGTCAGTCATTTAGATTATTGTGTAATACAATAATTATTAGTTATTCTAACTTTCTTAATTTGTTATATTAATAACCTTTTATGTGTAAAGTATGTACCTATTTTTACTTTATCTTGGTACATTGTGTGAGACACGCGTCAAAGTTTCTGCCATACTGTTTTCCAACTAGCAGCTTTTGTCAAATAGTTTTTGTTCCAAAAGCTTGGATCTTTGGGTTGATCATATACTAAATTATTCACTCTGCTAGGTATGATGATTCTGTCCTATGTGGCTACCTTGTAATCTTCATGCTGCTAACAAAGGGACAACAGACAATTTAAAGACAAGAACAGACACATATTTATATCATATACAGAAAATATATCCCCAAGTAGGATTTTTAAAAAACTCCACAATTAATTGGAAGTAAAGATTGCCAATTCCTCCTGTCTGGTTTTTGGTATTCCTGTCACTGGAGCAAGGGCCTTTGATACAACAACAATAAAAAGCTACACACTACTTTGTCCTCTCCTCTTTCTTTCATTAAAATTCTTCAAAATTCTTGTATCCTCTGCCTGAAAAAAACCTCCATCCTCCTTTTATCATTTTTTCCTCTTTTTAAGCAGGTAAGAACAACACCTCCTAGGAGTTTTGCTAAGAGAAATATCCACTTGAGCTTTCTTTGTGGGTTTTGGAGGATTGGTAGGAACATCAAAGGAAACAGATGAGGAAGTTAAGATCACTGAATATGCTAACAGATTTAGTTGCCCTATTAGTTATTTTTTAACTATACTTTTTTGAATAGTTTTTTTTTCTCTTTAAAAAAATACTTGCTGTGATGGCTTGCTGATTGGAAAGAAGGGGATAAAAGTATTCAGAAATAAAGGTGAGGAAAATATCAATACTAGCTGTAATGCTCAGGGAGAAACTGAGGCAGTATCACACAGTGGAAATTAGGTAATGCTTTATTGATGCTAATTGAGAGTTCAGAATCCATAGCTATGGATCAGGACTGGTGGGACTCATGTCTCAAAGCACACCGTCCAGGCCAGAGACTTTAGGCCAACAGCATCAGTCAACTGAATACAAAGTATTCAGTGCCTCATTGCTTGGGAACACAAGTTTTATAATCTTCCTAGCCCAGGGGAAACAAAGAACTCATGGGAACAGCGGAGCACATCTGGTGTCCAAGGAAACCATAAATTCAGTTCTGACAGGTAGGGTGTGAGGGATGCCTTGGCAAAGAAGACTACAGATAAGGGGGATGTTGAGGCTGGCCACCTGGAGGTTTCATAACTCCTTTGGAATGTTAGTCCAAATATTTCTGAAGGCCAGGAAGTGGGGATTGCTATTCTGGGACAGCACAATTAAGGGAAACTGAAACAGCAATTGAGGGAAACTGAAACAGCAATGGAGGGAAACTGAGATAGGGAAACTGTGGCACAAAATAGCTTAATTTTAAAAATAATGAAGTAACTTACATTTTTAGAGAATTATAAGATTAAAATGTTTTACTGGCAAAAACACTTTTAAATAGATAAGCCTAATTTTGCTTTCTGGCTTGCCCAAAATTAAGAAAAAAAAGACAGAATTAAATTCCAATTCATTTGATATTAAGACCAAAATTCTTTTCACTATATAACAATGCCTTATTAACTGTGTTAAGAATTAATCATTACTAATTCCAAGTCCATTCTATTTAAAACCAAGCAAAAAAAAAAGACTACATTTTCATTAAACTTGTGCCATAATTATAAAGCAATATGGTATAACAGACAGTTTTAGCATCAGGAACCCTTCTCTATTCTCTCTGTGTTGTCTCCCTTTTTCTCAGTCTCTTTTCATTTCTTTCTGTCTTTCACACATATATACAAAACTATAAATAAGATAATATTACTTACTAACTAGAATTTTTGAATTAGATTTCATGTCAATAAAAGCATTATATCAAGCAAAATTCTATTGAAAAAATTTTTGATAACCAGGACAAGCCAGTGGCATAGTGGAACCTAGAGTAAAGTGACATTTAATGTACCCTCAAACCAGTCCTGACTTCAGGGTGGACATTAGCCCCACGTGGGACATTATCTCTCTTGTAAGGTGTGAGAAGAAGCATACCTGACTTATTGATGGGAGGGAGACCTTAGCAAACCATGACATTATTTGTCTAAGGAAGAACATAAAGGCCCAGAAGTTTACCTGTTGTAAACTGTTTACTTTCAATTTCAAGGCTTTGCTGTTTTCATTGGTGATTCTAATCATTATGGCTTTGCTAAAAAAGAACAGATTAAACATATTATTGGGGAATAAGGACTAAATAAAAACTAGAAACAAAAGGAAACATTGAAATAGTTTACTTCAAAAACTTGAACATCAAACCTAAAAGTCAGGAATAGATTGTTTCTTTAGCATCTGAAGTAAGAGGCATTTGAGGAATAAGGTAGCATAAGCTTCATTAGTGATTATTGATTGATAACTTCTTGCTTTTTTACATTATCTATCTGGAAACATACTTTTTTCATCGAGCTCTAAAAACACAATGTAGGAATACTGATATACTGTGAAAGTTTTGCTGTGAGTAAAAAAAAAAATCAAAATATGTAGTCACATCCCTATTGGGAGCAACTGGACAGAATCAAGCTTCCATTTTTAAGACCTGCATGTCTTTTGGGGAAATATTGCAGAGACTGAAAGAACCATATGATGATCAGGAACTAATATCTCTTGCTTTTAGTCATTCTAATAGTCTCACTAGAAAAGTATCATACAAAGCGTGTGTGTAATAACTTTAAAAAAATACATTTGGATAAGGAATGAAATGAAAGAATTCATCTAACTGGGTGAGGGGAGGGGGCAGGTCATGATCTGATTGGGTAGGGTAGTCTACATCAATGCCAAAATTAACAAGAAAAAGTGACACCACATAGAAAGAAGGAAGGATAACTCAGAACCAAAGAGAAAGGTTAGAACTTGGTAGTTAACGCAAGACATATAATGGAAGTTATGGCATATGAGTGTTATGGAATATGTTCTATAGGAAACAATCAACAGGATTATTTCAGAAAGACCTGGTGAGACTTACATGAACTGCTTCTAAATGAAATGAGTAGAATCAAGAGAACACTGTACATAGCAACAAGATTTTATGATGATCAATTCTGTTCATCATTGCTCTTTACAATAGCAAGACGATTTAGGCTAATTCCAATGATCTTGTGATGGAGAGAGCCATCTGCACTCAGAGAGAGGATCACAATATAATATCTTCATTTTTTTGTTGTTATTTGCTTACATTTTGTTTTCTTTCTCATTTTTTCCTTTTTCACCTGATTTTTCTTGTGTAGCATGATAATTGTGAAAATATGTATAGAAGAATTGCACATATTTCAACATATAATGGATTACTTGCCTTCAGGGGGAGAGAATGGAGGGAAGGGAGAGAGAAAAAAATTTGGAACACAAGGTTTTGCAAGGGTGAATGTTAAAAACTATGCATATATTTTGAAAATTAAAAAAAAACTTTAAAAATAAAAATAATTAAAAACATATAGGATTGAGCATTTGATTGACAGTATTTGCTCCAGCCCTGATGACTGAATAAGAGCAGACACTGGTCATATATGGCACAACATAATAAATCAATAGCTGATCTTCAAGTATTTCTGTGAGAAGCCAGAATCATTTTGTAATTATATTTATATAAATCTAGTATTCATTTGTTAGGTTACCATCTAGATATTTTACTGTCACATTTTAATAGATTTTTCTCTTATTAATTTTACTTTCCTGGTTTTTATTATTTCTCTATTAACATTCTGATGTTTCTTATGGATTTATTTAGTATGTAGACACCTCACAATAAAGGTAATTTCAAATTAATATTTCCCTTGATTCACTGGGCTTTTTCAAGTTAACCACCATTTCATCACTCAATAGGGATCCTTTTCTCTATCCTCAAATAACTGAGACAAGAAAAATGACTTCTATTTGTACTGTGAAAGTGTATAGTCAATCAATCAAAATTTATTAAGGATCTACTCTATGCCAAGCCTTGTATTTATCCATTACAGTTCCATTGCAAACAATGCAGTGGAAAATGCAATAATCATATGTTTTAATCTATTCAAAGAAAGATTTTTCTTGCATTTGTTCAAATTAGTAATGTATTTTTCAAAGACCCTCCCTATCTATTTGAATAATTTTATAAAACAAATGGTTAAGCCATTAACATGCAATAAAAAATAAAATACTGCAAAAGTTAATATATAGATTTAGTTCTATATTAATTAAGTTATTGAGGGAATACTTTTTTGGAACATGAAAAAACAGAAATAATACTTTTTAAAGAAAAAATATGGTCTAGAATCTCTTGAATACTATTTTTATGAGCAAAGGTGGCATAGTATTACTAGGTTTAAACTACATTATATAACAGAAATCATCAACCCATTCTTGTGATATTTACTTTAAAAAGCAAAAATTAAATCAGTGAAACTCACTCGACCAAAAAAAGAACCAAAGGAAGTGTTTAATAAATCCAAGAAAATAAATTATTAATGAAAAATGTCCTGTTTTTTTAAATTTCATTCATTTATCTATCTATCTATCTATCTATCTATCTATCTATCTATCTATCTAT
>JAJPUD010002215.1:0-32605 GCA_023553655.1 Myrmecobius fasciatus | reverse complement strand
ACATACATACATACATACATACATACATACATACATACATACATACAAAAATAGCTAGGTTCTTGAGAAATTAAATGCCAGAATCTATTTGTAGGTTCCTGCTTTCAACAATCATGCCTTTGGTTCAGAAAAAAACTTAATTAATTGACATAATGATCTCTGAAATGATTTAGTGATTATCTCCATTGTACTCTAAAACAAGTTTCAGCAATTTGATGTAACCTTTTTATTCTTATTTTTTACAAATTCTGATAGTAATTGTTTTTAGAAGTGAAATAGAGACAAAAAAAACCCATGAGATTCTCTCACTTTCTCTCTCTCTCTCTCTCTCTCTCTCTCTCTGTGTGTGTGTGTGTGTGTGTGTGTGTGCACTTACAGCTTATTTTATAGTTTTCTTTCTCAGGAAATGGATGTTTATCTGTGTCCAGCAGAAGAGTGGTTTGTATCTTTTAAGAGACTTTTTATAAGTCACTTGTGATACTGTCAGGAAATGTGAATAAATCAATGTTTCCCTTTGGTACATGGTTTGAAGATAAAGCAAAGATTGCCTTTATGCTCCCAAAGTTCCCATGAATTGTTGATACTAGATATTTCATTGCAAGATGATCATCTTTATATAGGAGCATGACAATTGGAGATCCCCATACATCTAAATTTATGACCATTGCATATTAGAACATTTAGTCATGCTCTGTCCTTAATTTTTAAACTACTATCTCTAAAAAATTAGTTCAAGTATGGAGTTCAAAATATTTATGAGTATTAAAATGGTTTATTTAAAAACAGAATCATATCAAGATCTAGAAGGCACATAAGATACCACATAATCCAATCTCCTCATTTTACTAATGAGGCAAATGAGTGTCTAGGAAATGGAGCATAATATATACAATGGAGCCCTGGGTATGGGTTCAGATGAGTTGGGTAAAAAGCTTGCTTCTGATGCTTACAATCTGCAAGCCATTTTATTTTTCTGGCTTTAAGAAGTATTCCCTTTTGCTAATTATATTTAAAATAATCATTATCCAGGATTTTAATATAAAAGATTGTGTACTCATAGTGGGAACTGTTATGTGATTTTTAAAAGTACTATATGTGTACATGCATGTGTGTATATTGCATATATACATTATATATGAATATATATATATGAATATATATATATATTAAATACACACACATACATTTGTTTTTTAAAAGTACTATGTGCATATTTTCCTAGTAGTTTTTTAAAGCATCAGAGTACTGAGAAAAATTACTAGTAAACCTTACATTTAATAGGCATCATATTATATATATCTATATATATCTAACATTGCAAAATATTGTATATCATATATGCAAACATACATACATATATTCTTTGTACTTTTATTTTACAGCATAATACAATAGTACATTATGAAATCTCAGGAAAACACATATAAATATTATATACATATATATGTGTGTGTGTGTGTATAAATATGTATTTATTTCTTTCATTACTTTAAAGGACCAAGATCATCTCACCGTGAATTGAATCCAGGTGCCTTCTCCCCAAATTCAATATGCTTTTAATAGTACTAATCCATTGCCTTCCTATATTGGATCACCCTCAAAAATAACATATTAGTAATTCCCATTAAATTTATAGGAATCGTTACCAGCATGTTATTAATTTTAAAAAACCTATATTCTCATGAGCTTTAGAAAGTCAAATTCTTTGCTTTTGTTTTTTCACTCTCATGCCCCCATTCAATATCAGTTTATGATTTTTTCAATGCCAAACAAATTCCTTTAGCACTTATCTTCCATCAAACAGTGAACTTTAAACAGAATGGGAAAGATAAAATCCAACACCGAGAATCATCTTATAGGCCTAAAACTATCTATTCCAGCTGCTAGCTTTTTTTTTACACAATGATAATTCTTTATAAAACTGGATGATCCTCTTTGAGAGTGAAGGATGAGCAACAACATAGGAGAGAACTAATAAATGTCCTTGAGGTTATGTTACATTGGGCTTTTCTTATCTGTGGTTGTTCTATTCTAAAGAATGTAAATAGACTTAAAGTACCTACATCCTTTCTTAAATATTGGTGATTCCACTGTTATATATATGTACTCATAGCCTTTCAACATCCTAGTAGTCACTCTCTTGAATTGCTGTGGCTGGAGAAAAATTCATTATGTGATGACCAGTCTTTTGATTATAAACCTCTCCAGTTATAGCTAGATTGATCCTTGGATGACAAACACAGATCCATTGCCAACATGTGTTTGAAAGCTTTCCAGATTGGCAAGACCTGCCAAATCTTGTGTTCTGCTGGCAGAGCTTTTGACAATCAGGTGTAATATCCAAGCCATGATGAGGAATAGGAGCAGGACTTTAGTGGAGGTAAAGTATATACTCTGATGTGTATAAATATATATGCCCCAACCACCACTAAAGTCCTCCCATAAAATAAGTTGTATTAGAATGCAGTGTCATTGTGTTTCTGAGAACAATAATCAAAATTCATTTTTCTCTTGGGAATTTTGCATCATTAGGTTCATAAAATAGGGATTCAAGACCCTTCTACATCACACTGTAAAAATCCATTTTAGTTCTCTGGTGTAACTTGTTCATTAGGTTGATAATTAAGTAAGGTCCTTGGGTATAGAAGCATTTTAGAAATGTTTATATATCTCTATATATATAATTTGTGTGTGTGTGCCATAATTTATGACCCAGTGATTCCTCCACTCCTCAATAAGCAAGTACAAAAAGCAGCAAATACAACAAAAGTCAATCATTATGTATTTGTTAGGCATCTATTTTGTGCCAAACATTGCATCAGGCACTGAAGTACAATGATGAAAAAAATCTTTATCCACAAAGAGCTTACAAACTAAGGGGAAATACCAGTAAATATAAAAATACATGTGGCATAAATATAAAGTAAATAAATGCTAATAAATACAAAGTAATTAAATTCAAAGTAGTTTGGGAAAGAGATTTGGCCTGGAGGTCTTCAGGAATGGCTTCCTGAAGATGACAGTGCTTCAATTGAATTTTAAAGAGAAAGTCTCAATGAAACACAAATAACTATAAGATTGCATTCCTGACATGTGAGAGAACCAATGAAAAGGCAGGAAGATAGGAGAGAAGTATCATATGAGAAGAATGGAGAATAAATTTGGTGGGATTGAAAAGTATAAGAAAGGGAGGAATGGTCAACTAAGTTGATAGATTGGATAAGATGGTGTAGGATTTTAAAAGTAAAGCAGAAGTTTATATTTTATCCACAGGGCAATAAGAAGCCATTGTAGGTAATTTACTAGAGAGATTAGATACAAAAAAAAAATGTTGATTGTAGAAATGACAAGTTTTGCTAACTCAGGGAACATGTAGGGTAAGAGATAGTGAAGAATTTCAAGATTTTGAATCTGGAACAATAGAAGACTGGTACTATTACCTTTGACCAAATAGGGGTATTTGGGCATGGGGAGGGTTTGGGGAGAAAAATAATAAATTTGTATTGTACATATGCATTGAAGAAGTCTGTCTTCTTTCTAACCACAACTTGGCAATACATTTCACAGTCAGTCCCCAGAAACCACAAAATTAATCACTACATGAGTTCTGAAGCTTTTCAATTGTATATTTTTCTTAATTTTATAAATTATTGTGATCAATGCATAAATAATTCTAGTTTTGCTTTGTTTTTCATCAGTTCATATAAACCTCAAGTTTTCCTTAAATTAGCCATGCCATTCATTTTTCATATTACAATATTTTATCATGTCTCTATTTAAACATTTGAGCACCCACTCTCTTTCAATTTTCCTCTCTGTAATAAAGGCTTCGTATAAATATTTTACATATGTAGGATGTTAGCTTCAACCACCGTGAGATATATATAAATGTATCTCTGGAAATGTAAAGCTTAATGACTTTTTAAAAAGTATAATCACAGTTTTTTTTTTCCAGAATGATATTATCATTTTGCAGGTAACAAAAGTACATTAACATACTTGTCTTCCTTTTAATATTAATATTTATCATAATAATAAATAAAAATCATAAATCATCATAATAAATATTTATCAAATTGGATTGTATCAATTTGGATCTCTATTTCCCTTCTTTTAATTCATGATTCTTTTGTAACAGTTTCTTTATATTAATAAAAAAGTATTCATCAGTGGATATATTCACCAGTAGCACAGTCCTGGGCTTGGATTCAGGAAGACATATTGGTGAGTCAAATTTGTCTTCAGACTCTCCAACTGTGTGGCCCTGATGAAGTCACTAAACCTTGTTTGCTTTAGTTTTCTCATCTATAAAATAATCTGGAGAAAGAAATGGCAAACTACTCCACTATCTTTGCCAAGAAATCACCAAATGAGGGAATAAAAAGTTGGACACAACTAAAAAGACTGAACAACAAACTATCAAAGCCTCCACTCTAGCAGTGTTTTCTGGTAAATGTTTAGCTACTGGCTTTCCAGAAGGGGAAATAATGTAGGCAGTAAGTATTTTAAAGTTTCATTTGTATCAAAATTTTCTCCATCACTTTCTTAAGGTTAGGGAATCAACAAATAAATCAAGCCCTGATTTTTAACATTTGCTGATTTCACAGGTGTAAATGTTCATTCTGAAAATTCAATAGTCATCTCTTGGGAACTTTTTTGAGTCAGGGGCAGCACATTCATGTGTCGCTAGACATTATGTCAGATTCCTCTCAGATCATTGAATGTCATAAAAATCTCATTATATAACCACATAGTTTAAATATGATTTTTCAGATACAGATTGAAACCAAATAAGAAGAATGTCAAGTAAAGTAATATGATAACCCAAAGCCTATTATTATTTTGAAAATTTTAATCCCATTAAATATTTCTATAAAATTATAATAGAAAGAGACACATCATATAATTAAAGTAGCACATGAAATTGGGAAATGATACCTAGTTCAATTTTAGGCAGTTTTGATTTTATATTTCATCCTGTATGAAAAATTGGATTTGGTTCAGGAGAGAGCAGCAGTATTTGAAATTGAAGGTTATATTTTAAGAGCTTCTATTTGGTTAGCTTTAGAAAGTGAAAAAGATTAGTTGGGCCAATAAGTCTACATCTTTGCTGATCCCAATCTTGCTTTTCACCTATTTTGCTATATCTTCAAACTCTCTTATTTTATGTTTTCACATTGAGGTGTCTCAAATTACTTTCTGCCCTTTGCTTCCACAGGCAGGTCTGGTAACATGATTAGACAGAGGATCATAAACACATAGTATAAATTTTTCTAAAGTGCATTGGAGAATTGTACAACTGAACCTTAATCACATTCTTCAGGAGATCAAACCAATAGTTATGTCACTGAAAACCCTTTGTATCCTGTTCACCTTTATGAGCAATAATGTAATGGTCTGAGACTTGTCACAGTTGTCTAGCTTGAGTTTCAAAATAGTAATATGAAAAGAGATTTTCTGGGAAGAAGGAAGATTTTTCAATCAGACTTAGTACTTTAATATTGTTATTTTCAATGCCAATCCTTCATACTTAAAACAGTGTCACATATTATTTAAGGATATCTTGATAGTAAAATTGTGCTCACATTCCCTAGTTCTCAACAGGATTAAAATTCCAGACACTGATTGATAATGTTAAATAACTATGCTAGTACCCTAAGGTGATTTCCCTTCAAATAATGCCCTCCAGGGGCTTATTACTAATTCAGATCACTTCATAACACAACTGAACAAAAATTACATTCAATTTTGCATGTTAATTGTTTCCAATTTTCCCCATTATGTTATAATATTTTTAGATACATTAAATAAAACACTGTAATATGTAAATGAAAGCTTCAAAAATCATTAAAAAATTTGAATCCTTTTGTAAAATTCAACATTTAATAGGATAAACCAGGACAAAGGAAAATGTTTAATTTACAATAAAAATATCCCAGTAAGACTTTTTCTCTTATTAAATGGAGTAGAAATAACATTAGTAAGAAATGAGAAAAAAACCTAAAATTTGAGCCAGCAATAAAATACACTTAATTATGGACATTATTTTGTTTTTTGCATCTCAGTCCCAGGATTGTGTATTCGGCTGGTTAAAACTTGGGAAAGCAAAGCAATAAATTTAAGATTCCACCTCTCTCTTAGTTCATAAGAAACTGGAGATTGAGTTGCCCAAAATATGTCAGCATAGAAAATAAATGATTTCTACCTGGATTAACAAATGATATGCATTTAGAAAACTTGCAAATACAACATTTAGAAAGACATTTTTGAAGTTAAATGCTATAAGCTAGAAGTTAAAAGGCTATAGGCACATCATTAGAAAGAATATAAATACATATACATATACATATAATATAAATATATCATTGATGTAAAATTGAGTTATAAAACATAATTGTATTCCATTTCATTAATAAAACTAATATCTCTTAGTACATTTAAGTAAATGTTTCTCAAAAATTTAAGAATACAATTAAGTTTCCTGAGCACATGCTCCTCAACTAATTTGTTACATTACCACTTTACACAAAACAAATGTAAAATCTGGACTATGAATCTGTAGTAACAGTTCATTATTGATTATGCTTTACCATCTACCTCCTGGATCTGCCTTTTTAGGTAAAGGAGTTGTGATGATGTGAGAGAAGTTGCAGATGATTCTGCTGTTGTCTTTACCAAAACCATTTTTGTGGAATCAGTGGCTATATATAAGAACCCCACCATGCTGGGTCATTCAGTTCTCCAAGTTACGTAATGAAGGGAAAATTATAAGACTGCCTCAGTATCTATCTGTTCTGTGTAAGCAGCTGAATCAGTATGGCAAATTGCTTCTTTTATTGTGGTTAGTCAGTATGTGACTTTGGGTAAGTTTCTGAATGTTATTATAAAATGTTACTATCCTCATTCATAAGATAATAAGAGTTAATAAAAGCTAACATTTATTTAATACATACTATGTTCCAGACACTGCACTGAGTGCTTGACAATTATTATTTTATTTGATTATCACATCATCAATCCTGGGGTTTAGATGCTATATCAAGTGACCAAGGTTTCTGGCTAGTAAGTACCTAGATTTAAACTAAGATCTTGATTCCAGGTCCTGTGCTCTAGTCATTGCAATTACTTTTAGTAATTATAGTTATTAATGCAGGATGGGTAAGAGAATGTTATGTGGAATTTTAGGAGAGAAAGTGTCTTTACTGATGGCCATTACTTTACAGGTGAAAAACTGAAATCCAGGGAATTCATCAGCTCAAAGTTGGGTAGTACAGTGGCAGAGTTTTAAGCCTGGAATTAAGGAACACCTAAGATCAAATCCAACCTCAGATTCTTACATACAACTTATGAGTTGTATGACCCTAAACAAGTCACTTAACTCTATTTGCCTCAGTTTCTTCATCTGTCAAATGAGATGGAGAAGAAAATAGCAAACCACTCCAGCATCTTTACTAGAAAATTCCAAATGAGATCATAAAGTCAGAAATGATTGAAAAATGACTGAACAAAAGTGAATTGACTCAGGTTTTCTTTACCAGTGTCTTTACCATGGTATGAAGAGATTACCTCTTTGTTCCCTCAGACATCATGATTCTATTTTGTATTTACAATTGTCTTCCTTTGGCTTTAAAATCACTATACATTCCTTGTATTCTTGATACTGTTCTAATCATTCATTCTCTGTCAATGCTGTATCTGGATCTATTTCACACAAACATTCCCTTGGTCCTTGATTTTTCCATTGATCTAAGGTTCTATCCTTGATATTATTATCTATTGCAATCTCTCCCTTAGTTATTTCGTTCACTCCCATGTTTTCACATGCTATCTCTATGCAAATAATTCCCAAAACTGTATCTTAAACTCTCTGAATTTAATCCTAAACTACATATCAAAATCTTCAATTGTCTACAAGTCATCTCTACCTTTCTTTTTGGTCCCTTGAGGTCAACATTCCCAAGATCAAAATCATTAATTACATTTCCAACGCAGTCTTTTCCTTCCCAATCAAACTTGATTTTTCTTATAACCTCCCTATTTCTATTTACAGAATCAAAGTATGTTCTTTTACTTATTAGCTATGTTTGAAAAGTTAGCATTATATTTCCCCCAAGCAGTTTTTAAATTCCCTGGGTTTCTACTTTTATAATCTTTCTTCACTCATCCTTCTTTCTCTTTCCACTGCTATCAAACTTATACATGCTCTCATTATTACTGGATGAGTTTATTATAATAATATACTAATTGTTCTTCTGTCTCCATTTCTCTACTGCTTAATACATGTTACCAAGTTGTCATATGAAAATTTTTAATGTGCAGATTTTATTTTTTTTATTCAGTTCAAAACTCTGCAATGGTTCCTCATCACAATAAATAATGTTTAAACTGATATTCACAATCTTGCACCATTTTCCCTTTCTGGGACTATTTCATTCCACTTCCTTTCATGCATTCTGTGTTCTAGCCAAGCAAATTCTCTATCATTTCTTTAAGTTTGCTTATTTTCTTCCCTATGTGGGAAATGTTCTGCACCCTATTCACCTTATTCCTGCCTTTTGAAATTCTATCTATCATGAAAGACTAATTCCAAATAATGTCCCCTTTCTGAAACTGTCTCTAATCATCTCACTACAAATAAGACAGAGTTTTCCTCTAACTCTATTCTCATATATATGTGATCTCAATGATCACATTACTGATACAATTGTTTTATTGTAATTATATGACTGTCATTTCTCCTTACAAGATCATAGTGATAGAGTTCTTACTTATTTAGCATTTTTTTAAAAGCAAAAAGTATTCTGCCCAGAGCAGGTATTTGTGAAAATAAAACTCTCCTTCTAAAGGAAGTGGTGGGAAGATCATTTCTCCATCTTAATTGTGGTAAATGGATTCTTACAAACAACCTCTTTCCTTTTGTTACTATTGAGAGTATATAATGAGGGCAAGAAAGGATGAGCTTTTTATATAGGACTTATTGCAGCCAGGGACTATTTAGCATTTTACAAATATTATCGCAGCTGATTCTCAAAAGAACTCTGTAAAACAAGACTGATTACCTCATTTTATAGATGAGGAAACTAAGGAAAGCAGAGGTTAAATGACTTGCCCAGTATCACACATTAGTAAATGTCTGAGGCTGGTTTTAAACTCAGTTCTTCCTGACAATTGTGTAGGAAGTCTAAATTGAAGTCTAAATAGAAAAAAGAGCAACAATGATATCTCAGTGGCATTTCTTATTCCTTGAATATTTGTAGATCTCAGTTCTTCCATCAATCAATAGTTCTTTCTCAGTGCAAACAATTTATCTTCACTTTAGCTCCCCTTTGAAATAATTCACTACTATTAAATCTAAAAAAAATTTTCAAAGTGATTCTGGGAGCTTTGTTATTTGTACAAGATGAAGATTAGCTTTTTTTCATAATTTATCTGTTTTAGTTATTCTAATTGGTATCTTAATAATAGCTTCTTGAACTATTAATGTGTATGCCAAGAAAGAGATAAATAGGCTGTCAGATATAAGCAGATTCCTTTAGTTAAAATATCACAATGATTTGTTTCATCATTTCTTTGTTTTGACTATTGTATCAATGATCAGCATTATGTTTTATGTGTAGATGTGAAAAAGCAGGGATTATAATAGAGTAGAAAATTAAATATTAGGAAGAGATGGTAGAGAAATAAAAGTGATTATAATTAAATAAATAGAAAGGGATTATTTTGAAAAAATAAATCTTTTAATGACTAGAACTGTATTAGTCTTTCTATCTAAATGTTTTTTAAAATATATGTATCCCAGTGTCTGACTAGGGCCTAATATCAGGGGTATTGTTGCCATGTGAGGGCAGCTAGGTAGTGCTATCATGCCCAGAGTGATGGGCCTTTCTCAGTTGAAATCTGCCCTCATATAGTAACTAGCTGTAACAATGGATAAGTCACTTAACTATGTTTGCCTCATCTTTCCTCATTCGTTAAAAGAGCTAAAGAAAAAAATGCCTAACCACTCCAGTATTTTTACCAAAGAAACTTCAAATAGGGCCACGAAGAGTTGCACATAATTGAAAATGACTGAACAACAACAAAAGTACTCTTAATGTTGGTTGAATTTAATAAAACTATTGAAAATAAATTAATATAAGAACTGAACAAAGGTTTTACTTACTACTTCAGTCAAACAACCAATGAATATTTTTATGTACCTACTGGCCAAGCACTGTTCTGTGTCAAGAAAACAAATCAAAAACAAACCACATAATTCATTAAGTACCTACTACATATCAGTAACTATGCTAGCCATTTTACGAATATCATTTCCTAAAATCCTTACCACAATCTTGAGAGTTAGGTGTTATCCCTATTTTATAGTTGAGGAAACCGAGGCAGACCAAAGTTAAAGTGACTTGTCCAGTCTCACACAGCTAGTAAATGTTCCAGGCTGTGTATGAACTCATGTTTTTCCAACTCCAGGCTCACTCTATTCTTTTTACCACCAAATAGATTAAAAAGTGAGTCTGTGGATCAAGGAACTTAACATTCCAGCAAGGAATATAATATGTCAACAAACAAAAATAAAAGATACAAAAAATAAACACAGTGATAGGAAGACCAGCTAAAGCTACAGGAATAAAGAAATACTTTTGATGGAGGTGCTAATTGTTTTGAGTCTTGAAGGGAGTCAGGAATTCCAAAACACAAAAGGTGAGGACAAAAAGAAGTCCAAACATGAAAGATCTTCTTTATAAAAGTGGTGCCATCATCCACATAGATCCACACGGGTAGGAGGTAGAATGTTTTATAGGAGAATAGCAAGTAAGTATATCAGTTAGTCTGGACTTTATAATCTGTTTGAACTCCACCCATTTGACAAATATTGTTCTTATTTAAACATACTAGATCTATTAACTTTTAATTTAGTGGCTAGGAAGACACAGATTAAGAACATACTCCCATTAGCCCTATTGTCTATTCATCTGTATGTTTATAAAGATGGCTTGAAGAACAGTTAGGAGTAGAAACAATGTGGTACAAAATCCCCAATATCCTGGGGAATTGAGCAGCATCTGGTAGCTTGATGCATTTGATCATTCAGTCAGAATCACTAGTGCCATTACCTGAGAAAATAGTATAGAGATAGTGAAATGGAGCATGAAATTTCACATCTACAAGCATGGAAAGGAAAATCCATCATATACATTAAATACAGATTTAACAGTTCTTTGTCATATGCTTAGGTCACCTAAAATGGAAGCACCCACATGAGAGGATTGTGTCAGGGACCTGTTTCTTGGGGAGACATTCTGAGTTCCCTTGCAACATGGATAGGAGCAGCCCTTCACATTGATGATGTAAGTAGAGCAGGCTATCTTTAAAAACAACCAGAGTGGAGACATTCTGTCTGTCTGTCTGTCTGTCTTTCTCTTTCTGGTTATATTCAGATGCGGTGAAGGTATTCTTTATACATAACGTTAATATCATCAACCAAACTGAGTAGGTAGAGGAGATAGTTCATGTCCTCTTTAGTCCTACTCATAAAATGGATCTTGACATATTTGTATGTTTTCTGTGTCCTTTCTAGTTATAGATTCAGGCAGTGAAATCAGAATGGATGGCAGAGTGCCTAAGACCATGGCCCAAAGGATGCTTTGGACTTCGAACTTGGTAAGATGAAGCTATATGGGAACTGAGCTAAAATATGAACCTAATTCCTCTGTCTATAAAGATTGGGGAGATATAGAGAGAATTATGCCCCCCCCCCAGGGTTTGGTAGTTAATTTTTGCATATTGTTCTTGCTATACCTTTGAGATAAATATTCCTTTATAAAAGCTACTTTGACTACTAAGTGATCAAATAGAGCTGGGTGCAAAAGGACTGCTAAAATTGGGGTAGCCAAATTTGTAGGAGTTGGAGTTAATGGAAGACAGACTAGATACCCACAAGCTCCCTTAAAGGGAACAGAAAACACTAAGGAGACACGCTTGTCTTCTAGGTAGTAGGCAGCAAGGTAAACAAATAGCCTGAACAGATCAAACCTATATGCCCACTGTCCCAAGACCATAATTAGTAGGAATTATCAGTACTAGAATATCTAAAGACCTTTTTGAATCTGCTGTGAATTAGTTTAGTACTAATAATAAGATGAATATTACAGAAAGAAGATAGCTTTCATACTTGAACTGTGCCCTTTATAGCAATGTTGTTCATATATTTTCTTTAGTGCTGCCCATGTAAAATAATTCCCTTGCTTTCAAATCACAAAATATATTCAATCATTTCCAATCACCTCTCAAATATTATTATACTAAAAAATTTCAAGAAAAAAATTAGCTACTTTTCATCTAATTAAATAATAGACTACTGGCAAGCAGTGTCTTTTTAGTAATTACAATATTTGTCAAAAGGCTTGTTTAAAATTGCAGGCAAGACACATTTCAAAATAAAGAAAATGAGGAAAACACAAGTTCTTTGTATATTGTTGCAAATTTTGAAATATGCATGTTATATAGAAATACTGTATATTATACAATTAAATTATAATTACATGATAGCTTCATTCTTCTATTCAATGTTAATAAAATATAATTAAAGAGTAAGAAATTCAGTCCAGTGAAAAATAAAATGCAAATAACTTACAGATATTGAGACAGGAGTCCTCAATGCTTTTAATATTAACTGCTGTTATTATGTTTTATGAGTAGACATGAATAAGTAATGATTATAATAGAGAAAGAAGAAACTTAAATATTAGAAAGAGATGGTAGAGAAATAAAAGTGATCATAATTAAATTAATAGAAAGGGGTTGTTTTGAAAAAAATTAAGTCTGTTAATAGCTAAAACTATAAAGACACAAATAACAATATTCAAGGGATCTCCAAAAAGTCACTATAAATTCTAGTGAAACTTTGTTAAAATTACTCAGATATTAGCTGCCAAAATGAAAATTAAAAAAATATTCCAACTTAGAAACTATGTACAATCATCTCATAGCTGAATTTGCAAAGTATAATGTTAAGATCCATAAACATACTATGATAACATTTCCTGACAACTAGTTTATACACATATCAATATTATCAAAATCTGGATAAAACATATTTTAGTTATTTTTCAAAGTTTTATCAAAAGCATTCAGAAGCAACAAAAGAAAAATTATACACTAGAGAAGGCAATATTCAACTACCATATTCACAAGACCAATAAATACTAAATTAAGTTAAAAAGAGAACTTAAATCTGTATTTAATTTTACATACTTAATTTTGACATTGATAATTTAATTTAATGGATTGAAATTTACTCCCCATAATATAAGTACAATTAGATGTTATTTGGAAACATTCCTACCATTTGAGAACTTATTTCAGAAGTTTACATTTTCAATCTTCTCAAATCATTGCTTTAAAAAAAGTATCAGGTACTACTAAAGCATTCATATTGTTAATCTATAATTTTACTCAAATTAACCCAGAGAAAAATTTATACTTTTTAAAATGCATATCCCACTTCCATACTTTTTAGGGAATTTGGGGGGATAAAGAGAGAGAAAAACATCTATTTCATATCAATTAAAATTTGTCAGTTCTTTATAAAACTCATGCTGTAAAGAATTGTATTCAGATATTAACTTTTTGTCAAATAAATGCATAACAAATCTGACCTGCAAATTCATCATCTGTTAAGTGCAATGTAAATTGATTTTCTTTCCTTACCATGGCAGGAACCATCTACTTCCTCATATCCTACACTGCAGATACACCGTCCCAGAGGAACTAGCCAATCTCCATCAGCTCCACAATATAATTTTGGTGTATCCCGCTCTTCAGCACTCTTAACACAGGAACCCCGAACTTCCACCAAAGAGGAAGAATCAACCCTTGGTATAGTATCAGGAAACATAGCCAAGTTACGGACAGTGAAAGGGCACTTTTTGTAGAAAACACGAACAGAAACCAGAGCAATGCATGCTCCAATGTCCTGAAAAGCAAGAAAAAATCCTTTCCTGTTTATTGGTCCCACTTCACGAATTTCAGTATTGAGCTTAAGGATGCGGTCGCCCAAATCCATTTGGGTAAAACTCTCATCAGCAGCAATAGTATCAATTTTAGTATATTGGCTTGGTCTGAATTTAACTCCATGGGACTCATCAGATTCCATGTAGAAGAGATTAAAAGTTTCTTTACAAGTTCCCAAAACCCAGGGAATACTGTTGCAATCTCTCAGAGTAAACTTCATTTCCACATAAATTTTCTGGGCTGCATCTCGGGAAATCCAGTTTGTACGAAGCCAGTTGTTTTGGTTTGGTTCCATTACGTTGCATACCTGGTAAGTATGAATGGGTCTATTGTGTTCATCCATTTCAGTGATGGCATCCCACTATATTAAAAAATAATTTTAAAAAGATTAAAAAGTTAAACTAATAAAAATAACAAAATATTCAATTGCATGACCTGAAATGCCTCAAAAGATAAAAATGAAGTTACTTAAGAGTTTTCCCAAAGAAAGAATATAGAATTTCTTGCAAAATGTTCAGTTGAGAGGTTGTATCTAATTGTTCAAATTAAATGAAACACAGAAATTCAATTCTGGTTACTATAATTCCCAATTCTAATTAGCATTAGTACCAGATATACTATAAAACCTGAAGTTTTAGAGGATGGCAGATATAAATTAGGGTTTATACAAAATAAAATGTTTATCATTCTTAGTATCTTCTGTAACAATGATGATAATACTATGCATACAACAGACATTCAATAATTAGTTGGGGACAAAATTAGGACTAAACGTGTAATTTTTAAGCAACTTCTATATGCCAAGTACTGTGATGTTATAAACAACATCTCATTTGATCCTTACAATGATCTTAGGAGGTACGTGCCATTATGACTCCCATTTTCTAGCTAAGGGAAAAAATGAGGTAGACATGTTAAATGATTTTCCCAAATTCATATATCTACTAAGTGTTTTAGGTCATATTTGAACTTAGGTCATCACTGACTTAGAGCATGTCATTGTTCTACCTAGCAGCCTAGCTAATAATAATTCTTTTTTATCTGTTGATGTATCAATCTTCTTAACTATTAGAAGAACTAGAAACTGTTTTTTTTTTTCAAAAAAAGTTAAAAATAAATAAGTTAGCCGCAAAAAATAAAAGTAAAAAAAAAACATTTCCATATATAAAAATAAAAGCAAGGTAAAGTAGGACTAAGAAACAACAACAACAACACACACACACACACACACAACTTTTTAATCTCATATCATGCATGAAACTATTTTTATTCATTTCCCTACATCTTTTTGTTTTGAAACTTATGCTTGCACTCTTATACTTATTTAATAAAATAACTTCAAGACCTTGAAAATCTGGATACAGAATAAGGAATAAATTGTAGTCTGTTGCATCCTACTTGGTCCTTTAAACAGAGGTGTCTGGGAAAACTGGAGAAATATCCAGTTAGTACTCATGTTTATGGTGGAGTAAGACACTCAGCAAGAGAAGCATCTAAACAACATTTTCTGTGAAAAAATTCTACCGTCAAGTATTAATAATGTGACTGGGAAGGCAGAAAAATTCATGTGATTACAGGGGGGTATCTAAAACAAAAGTAGGTGGTGATATTACTATATTGTGTCCTGATCAGATCATATGAAACACGAATAGTTAGTTCTGAGCACCATATTTTAAGAATGATTTTGACAAAGTAGAAAGTGTTCAGAGTAAGGAAAAATGGTGGTAAGGAAATTGGAAAGTATATAAGGAAATTTATATGATTTTTCTAGGAAAGGGACAAGAAGAGAGACAATAAGATTGAGGAGAAAAGGTAATGGATGTGTTTTCTTTTGTCTTAGAATTAGGAGCAACTGCTAGAAGAGGCAGAGAAACAGATTTGGGGAAACAGATTTAGGGTCTATGCAAGAAATTCTTTTGGATAATTGGAACTATCTAAAAAGTAGAAGAGGCTGTCATAGGAAGTGAGAGAATTCCCCATCACCAGAGATTTTCAAACAAAAGAATGGTCGATATTGGGATCATATTAGAACAGGTTCTTGTTCAGATAAGAGTTGGATTAATTAGTCCCTAAATCCTTTCAACTCTGGGATTGTACGGATCTGGGAAAATCCTGTTCAGTAGAAACTTTTCGTCCCCTTTTCAAAGCTTATGATTCAAAAAGCTTGAACAAATGACAGTTTTTCATTCACCTTTTTTTGTTAGACTACTATTTTCTCCAATACAAAGAAAATTGCTCAAAAATGATCTAGTGATCACAAATCTACTTATCAGAAGCAAATTCATTTGACAATATGAATTCCTCTACAAAAAACTTTGTTTTTATTTTCTTTTTATTGAATGATTTAGTATATTAATATGCACGTTCTATTTTGTACTAAGCCACACACAAACATAAGTTCTATGATATGAAGTATTTAAAGTTCAGTCTTCTACAGAAATAGACACCTGGAAGATTTGTCAACTTAATGGCAGAACTAATAATAAGTTTGGCATTCTCATCATGCAATTTACACAATTACTAAAGTTTATATGACTACAAAAATTGCACAGTTGGTGAGCAAGCTCCATATTTTTCATGTTTCCTTTAAAGCAGGGTGGGAAACCTCTGACTGCTAGCTGTATCTAGTTCAGGATTGCTTTTTACAAGCCATTTGTGCTTATAGCCCAGGGTATATTTAGTGCTATATCTCTGAGAATAATTTCTGTTCTTTTAGGCTACTGGGTCAATGGAGCCTGCACCCAGAAGGCTTGACCAAAGCAATTGAAAACTTAAATAAATTAACTATTTATCTCTGGATGTTTTATTTTTCCTTTGTGTTTGTGAATTTGCTTTTTTAAGAGTCTAGTCCCCATAATAATAATAATTATATAATAGTCAATAAATAAAACATAGTGCCTATTATATGTCAGGTATTGTGCTAAGCATTTTTATATAAATTCTATCCTTATAAAAACCCCTGGGAGGTAAATTCTACTATTTCCCACATTTAGAGATGAAGAAACTGAGGCAAACAGGTTAAATGATTGTTCAGTGTCATACAGCTAGTAAATGTTTGAGATCAAATTTGAACTCTTTGATTCTAAATATGGTGTTCTATTCACTTTCAAGGTGAGAACAATAAAATGACCTAAAAGTAAGGAATTGAAACAGATCACTTGGCCTACTGCATTTCATTTCTTCTCACATTAGTCAAATAATCTCCCCCCAAATATTTGGACATGACCACATTGCTTAACCTCCTAATCCTCTAGATACTCCCCATTGTTCAAACTCAAGCTCTGAAACCTCTTGGTCAATTTGCTCCAAATGTCTTCTCTCCCTAACATACTCCTCTGTCCCTAATATCAGTTTTCCCCAAATACCTTGCCTTTTAATCAAACTAAATTATTCCCCTTTTTTTTCCCTGGTTCTCCAGGAAAAAAAAATCTTTCTTATAGGTGTTTTTGCACATTCTTACACCTAAAGGAGACCCTCACACCATTTTTGTCTACTGAAATTTCTATTCCTTTTTCAAGACCCAAATCTTGAACCCAACTCCTCATGAAGTCCCAGGATTCAGTCTAGTCCAACTAAGAATTAATTTCTCCCCTCTCATATTTCTCATAACACTTTGACCTCTTCTATGTATATAGTTATAGGTGCACATTTCATGCACAACCTGTTGCGCCACAGTTCCCATGTCTCAGTTTCCCTTAGGGTTTCAGTTTCCCTTGATTGTTCTGCCTAAAAACAGCAACCCCTTCCTTCTGACCATCAGAAATAATTGGATTCACATTCCAATGAAGTCATACAACCTCAAGATGGTCCATCTCGACATACCCCTTATCTTTTGGCTTCAGACAGTTTCCTACTTCCACCCCAAGCTTCCTTTACTCCCTCCCTGTCAGAATTTAATTGATAGCCCTTCCTGGAATTCAATTCTTCCCCCAACCCAGTGCTCAACCCCTCCTTTGGCTCCTTCTTCCTCGAGTTCTTTGCTCAGTCTGAGTGCAGGAGGTCTATAAAAATGCTATGACCAAATTTACTATTTGCTGGACCTGCTTGAGATCCAGTCGGCTGGCATGTTTGCCAGTCTAAACTCTCAATGGACTGTGTGCTTTGAGACAAGAGTCCCAGCAGTCCCGATCCATAGCTATGGATTCTGAACTCTCAATTAATATCAATAAAGTATTATTTAATCTCTAATGTGTGATACTGCCTCAGTTTCTCCCTGAGCATTACAAATCCTTGCTCCATTTGTTGTTGTTGTTGTTGTTTTTTCCTGGATAGAAACTATATCATTTTTCATCTTTGTATTTCCAATTTACTACAATGCATTACATACGAATCAAGAATCTTTAATTTCATTTTTGTGAATATTCCTTTCCACTGACAGAGCAAAGCCTTTACATTTTAGGAGACAATCTTCAATACTGCTGTTTCCAATACAAATGGGGCCAACCCGGTGAGAAACCTCTCTTACTTTAGAGGGATCCTCTGAAAATAGGTGCATTATGTCTCTTCAACTGCATTCTGAAAGTCCTTCTAACTTGGTGGGAATATGTCAAATTAACGAAAAAGATCAACTCCAAAACAAACAACAACAAACCAAAATAAAAACAATGGGGATAAAGGATTTGGTGGAGGCTGTATTTATGCTGCTTTGAATGTAATATAACTTTTGTAGAAGTGCATAGCTCAAATCTCTCAAAAAAGCAAGATAAAGCAATCAACAGTTGTTATTGGTTTCCTCCCAGAATATTCAAAGGAAAGTCAGTAAATTGATCCAGAAATCTGTTTTAAATTAAATTTCATTCCTTCACAGGTGAAAAATTTAAAGAATTACACAGACTCATAAAACTTTATTTTTAGAAATAAACCCTAAAGTGTGAAAATAAAGCAGAGTAAGCAAAGTTCTAACACTGAAGAGCTCAATAAATTGTTGGAGAGCCAATTAATATATATATATATATGTGTGTGTGTATATATATATATATATATATATATATATATATATATATATATATATATATATATATTTTGCTGAAGCAATTGGGGTTAAGTGACTTGCCTAGGGTCACACAGCTGTTATGTGTCTGAGACCAAATTTGAACTCAGGTCCTCCTGACTTCAGGGCTGGTGCTGTATCCACTGCGCCACCGAGTAGCCCCAAGCCAATTAATATTTCAAAGCTTGGTGTTAACTTGCCTGTATTCCACAGCCCAAAAAGGAGACCAGATTGTGAAAAGAACAATTAACTTTAGACTAACCTATTCATTTGAGCATATTGAAAGAGAAAAATAAACTATTTTCAATTCTGCAATATAGAGGCATCCTAAATATTCAAACCCATTCCCCTCTATATATACATATATACATACATATATACACAAACACAGAAATATACATACATACATATAGAAGTGTGTGTACATACCTATGTAGATAGATAACTTCATATTTGCTAATTGCCTAATTGACTATTTGTAGTTGTAACAAAAAGAAAGAACTCCATTTGCCTCTGTAACTTTTCTAGGTAAAATGGCTTTTGGATTGAGCTATGTGAACAATGCTATTTACCTACTTGAATCAAAATCATTAGTGAGAAAACATGCCAATTTGCATAAAATACAAAATAAAATATCAGAATAGGAGAAAAAATTCTGAAAATCTGGATTTGAAGGATTAAGGTAAAGTTAGAGTAGAGGGAGAATTGTAGTAGAGAAGGAAGATAGATGAAGCTAGATGAATCAGTGGATAGAGTGCCTGGCCTGGAATCAGGAAAATGTGGATTCAAATCTGACATCAGACACCAACTATATCATCCTGTGCAAGTCATTTATGTTTGCTTTAATCCAATGGAAAAGAATATGGTAAAACACTAATAGTTTTGCCAAGGAAATCCCTTGGATGGTATAATCCTTTAGGTCACGAAGACTCAGACATGATTGAACAATTTTAAGAAAAGGGAAATAGCAAGGAATGTTCTTGACTCCATAAGCATTTGAGGAAAGAGAGCCTAATATGAGGGAAGCCCTAAAAAGGTCAACAATTTCCTCATCTTTCCTTCAAGATTCTTGTCTTTTACATATTGGCTTCATTCAGAGATGTTTGAATCCTTTTTGAATTTAGTTTTGTTTTCACTATTCAATTAAAATTTTCTCAACTAGTCTAGACATTAGCAGTTAATTGTATTATTTCAACCCCAACATGATCAAGAGGGATCTTATAGACATTGAGTGCCAGAAAAAGAAATAGAGACTTTTGTCTTCTTCCTCCTATTTGATTGTAAACAAATACATAAGCATGGTGCTTGTGTATGCGTGCATGCATGTGTGTGTAAAATGCCTATTTATATCAAATATTGTAATGAGTTCAAATTTTCTGTGCACCTATAATTCTGCTGCATTGTGGTCTGATTCCAATTAACCTGAGCCTTAAGTGAATAATAGTTAATGCTGTTATAAATGCCTTGAATTGTTATGCCCTGAAATGCTATGCCCTGAATAAAATTATTATAATACCTCCCCCTTTTTTTCCTTGCCATTAGGACTAGAAGAATTGAGTCAGGAAAAATCTTGAAGCTCTGGCCACTTTACATTTTATTGTATCATAAAATCCAGGTGCACTACCTCAATCCTTGCTAGAATAATTTCCCCTTCATTTGAGTATTGCCCCTTGCCTCACTCTCTCCTGCCCTCGACTTTCTTATCTTGAATCTTATCCTGTCAGGATTAAGTTATGACCCTTTCCTGGAATTATGACTTGTCCACTCATCAGTGTCCTTGTCCTCCTTATCTGCCTTTGTGTTGATTGTATACTCAGCTTATTCTGTTTGCAAACCCCAGTTAGCTATAAAAGTTCCCTGCATCAGTTCCTCAGTGGCCAAATGATTTTGAACATGAGTTTTGTTTGGCCAAATTAAATGATTATAAACCAATCTTTGTCTTGCCTCAGTTTCTTGGGCATTACAATACTAGAAAAAATCTCCTACAAACAGAAACCTCAGCTGGCATTTTAAAGTACTTTTTTAAGGAAAAAATGACTGAGTGCATTTTATTTTTTTAAATAGTATTTTATATTTTTCTCCTTCCCGTCCCCTCTTTCAAAGATGGTAGGAAGTTTGATATAGTTTATATATATGTTTTATTATGCAAAATATATTTATATTAGTCACAGTTGTGAAAGAAACAGATTAAAAGAAAAAATATGAGAAAGAAAATAAAATAAAAAATACTGCAATGTGGATTCAGAGTCCAATAATTCTTTATCTAGTCATGGATAGCATTTTCCTTTATGAGTACTTTGTACTTGTGGATCATTGTATTGTTGAGAAGAGAAGAGTCAATGATAGTTGATTATCACACAATAATGTTAATACTGTATACAATGTTTTATTGGTTCTGCTTATTTCACTTTGTATCAGTTCAGAGAAGTCTTTTTAGGTTTTTCTGAAATTTGCCTGCTCAACATTTCTTATTAAACAAAAGCTACAATAAATATTTTTGCTCATGTGGGTCATTTTCCCTTTTTTTTTTAATAATCTCTTTGGAATACATACCAGTATAGGTGGGCAAAAGGAAATTTGCACAATTTGGTTGCCCTTTGAGCATTGTTCCAAATTGCTCTACAGAATGCCTGTATCAGTTCACAGTTCTACCAACAGTACATTACTGTTCCAATTCTCCTACATCCCCTTCCAACATTTATCACTTTCTTTTTTTTTTTTTTGTCATATTGGGTAATCTGATAGGGGTGTTATCTCAAAATTGTTTTAATTTGCATTTGTCTAAGCAAAAATAGTTTAGAGCACTTCATCAAATGCCTATAGGTAACTTTTATCTATCAATTGAAAAATAGCTTATATTCTTATAAATCTGAGGGAAGTGAGGAAAGGGACAAAATTTAAAATTCAAAATCATGTAAAATGTGTGCTAAATTTATTTTGACATGTAGTTGTGGAAAATACAAATAAAAACAAAAAAGCATCAGTGTCTGACTTTAATGTAGGTAAAATTTAATTAAGTTCTGAATTATTATTTAAGGATAAATTAATTGCATTAGTATAGCATATACTTCCCCCAAAAAACACTTTATTATTTAACAAATGTCTTAAGCACCTATGTGTCTTATCTATATTCTTCTAGATATTCTAGTTGAAAAAATAAATATGTTATATATAAATATATAAAAATAAATATATACCCAATTTTAAAGAAATAACATCCTAATGTAATTGGGTGAGATACTTCACATTTGATCTAGAAATCAATCTCTCCTAGTCCTAGAAGTCCATTTTCTTGCCATCTGCCCTGGGATATATTTGCATGTGGGTGGGTAGTGGCTAATACATCCAATTATCAGATATTAAGAAATCATGATTTCTTATTGAACAAATATAAACTCATAGCACCCACTATATCTAGCCAGTTTCAGTTTAGATCAACCATGATTCATATCCCATTCAGATGTCCATCCTGGACATCTTCTTGCCATCCATCCTTCATCTGAACAGTACCACTCCTCTTTTGATCCTTTTTTTTTTTTAATTAAAGCTTTTTATTTGTATAACATATGTATGGGTAGTTCCTCAGCATTGATCTTTACAAAGCTTTCCATTACAAATTTTACCTGCAATCCCCTCTCCTCCCCTAGATGGCAGAAAGTCCACTACATGTTAATAATGTTAAAATTCTTGACAAGTTGTGCAAGAAAAATCCTATCTACAAGAAAAAAAAAGAAAATCAGAGAAAGGAAACACAATGCAAGCAAACATCAATAGAGATCATGGAAATGATATGTTGTGGTCCATATTTTTTGATCCCTTCATACTCGGGGAACAGCAACATAATCAATACCATTCTTGTTTGTGGAACATCACTTCTAATTGGCTGCTCTATGACTTATGATCTGTGTTACTCTTTAGTCCAAAAGATGTTTCATTGGACACCTCCCTTCATATTTGTTGCTATACCTATGGGAATGTAAACTTTTGGGAGGAGAAACTATTTTGATTTTGTATTAGTGTAATCCCTCATTCCTGCCCCACTTAAAATAAGTAACTGAAGTTTTTATAGTCTAAATCCTTTATCAGGTCAGAATACATTAGATGTATCAATAAATCAAAAACATTATACTATATGAAAAAATATCAACCAATCAAATCAGTGAAAGGCATGGGATGGCATCAAATGACACGATATAGGAAGTGTATTAGATTTAGTAGAGGAGAATTAATCACACTCTGTGGACTTTGTATAAGTAGCAAATCAATTTAGAATGTGGTTATTTGAGTGGCCAATGATCCAAAATGAGAGAATAATTTTCATAAAGTCCCTGGAAAAGAATTGGAGTATGACATGAGAGAACAATTGTCTAACCATTTATATCCCTCCACTGCTTTTCCAAGAGGTGACCATGTAAACTTAGAAAGTTTTGGAGGGCCTGGATTTCCTGTAGGTATTCTCACAGTATCCTCATAACAGCGGATATCAGTGTGTGAATCAGGAGCTATAAACAAACTAAATAAGCTGAGCAAAAGCAATTTCAATACTTTATAAGGAATCCATAAGAAAGTTATACTTTGAATAAAATAAACTTTATGAAGACCCCAAAACAAGGAAAAAGATAAAATGAACTACTCATTCTTTCCTTAAGACATTTTATATAAATGCCCTTTTCTAAAAATGGACTGTATCACTGATTAAATTATATCAACTCATAATCATTGAGGGAAGCATACCATTGAAAAATAGAAAATCACTTCCAATGCCTCATTCTGAACCCTAGAACACTGAATGAAAAATTAGCCAGTTGAGCTCTGGGGTGCTACTGAAGGTTTAAATTAGAGCTTTGTATTACCTTTGTATATCTGGTGCTTAGCATACCTCCTTAATAAATGCTTAATAAATGTTTCTAATCATTCTTGTAAACAGACAAATAATACAAAAAGGAAGAAAGGAAAACTAAATCAGTGAAGGGGATGAATCTAGAAAGACTGCACAGAAGAGCTGTTACATAACTGAGACTCAAGAAATATAAGAATTCTGATATACCATTTTAGTTATGTGTTTGTGCACATATGTGGAGAACATGAGAAATTGAACATCAGATTGAGAGAATATTTAGTAGTCCAGGTTGTCAAGAATATAATTAACAAATAGAAGCGAGATAAAAGAAAGCTTAAAAAGTAGTTGTGGGTCAGATTATGAATTATCTTATACATAAGATTGAGCAGTTTATAATTTCCATTATATATAGTAAGAAAATTAACACTTAGCTCATACCTGAGCCTTAAAAAGATTATTTTGACAGTTATTGGGAAGGTGAATTACAGAATTGAAGAATGAGGGAGTTAAAATAGAAGGCTAGTACAATAAATTAGGTCAATGTCTGAACTAGACTTGTGAATGTGAAAGTGGAAAGGCTGAATTAGAAGTAAAGGATACTATAGAGGTAGAATTGCTATTTGATAACTCTTTGGACATGGGTGAAAGAGAAGTTAATAAAGACTTAGATTATGAATACCCTCCAAAGAAACAGAGAAGTTCAAAGAAGCTGTATAATCAGAAAGGAAATAAAGAATTTCATTCTGGATATGTTGAAATTTAGTTGTCTAAAGGACATTCATAAGATATTCAGCAAAGAATTGATAACTAGAGATTAGGAAATATTATGGATGGATATGTAGACTTTTATTGTTATCCCATCATCTTTATGACCCCATTTTGGATTTTTCTTGCCAAAGATACTAAAATGATTTGCTAATTTTTTTTTCTCCAGATCATTTTACAGATGAGAAATTAAGGCAAACAGAATTAAGTGATGTATCCAGAGTCACAAAGCTAGTGTCAAGGGACACATTTGAACTCAAGAAGATGAATATTCATAATCCCAAACCCAGTTCTCTATCCACAGCACTAATATATTAACACATAAGTCATCTATTTATATTTTATAATTGCCTCCAAAGGTAACGATGAAATCTTCAAAGAGAGTGGGAAGGAGAATAAAAGAGCTTAAGGTAGAGCTCTGAAAAAGAAACATGTTTAAACATTCATTATAGAATATAGATAATGATTCAGCAAAGAAGGCTGAGGAATAATCAGATGATGAGTAGGGAAATCAGAAGAAATGAGTATTAAAGAGGGTTTGGTCAATAATGAAGAAGAGTGAGACCTGAGAATCAACCATCAGACTTAAAAATTCAGAAGTTGTTGGCAACTTTCTAGAGAGGAATTTCAGCAGGGAGGTAGGATAAAAAGGCAAATTAGAAAGGGCTGACAAGTGAATGAGGTACAAGGTGTTTGCCACTGAAATGGCAGAAGCATAACGTACAGTATCTTAGGAAAATTTCAGAGAACACTGACTCAAGAGGTTTTGTTGTAGTTGTTTTGTTTTTAAGGATAAAAGCAGACCTGAACATGTTTGTAGGTAGCTAGTAGATAAGGAAAGGCTAAATATAGAGGGGTCAGGGAAATGGTTAAAGAAGCAATTTCCTAGAAGAGATCAGAGGGATGAGATTGAGAGCACAGGTAGAGGTTGCCTTGTCAAAGAAAAAAAAATCCTGTTAATCAGAGACTAAAAGAAGAGAAGATGACTCCATTTGAAGAAAGGTTTTAAGGTATTGAATAACTATCAAAATAGAGTAACTGGGGAAATGACTTTGATCATATAAGTGATCAGTGAAAGTTAAAATAAATCTTATAGCAAAATAAGCTTCAGAACAAAAAAAAAAGTGATAGGGCAGGTAGGTGGCACAGTGGATAGAACAATGGGACTGGACTCAGGAAGACCTGAATTCAAATAAAGTTTCAGATACTTACTAGTTATGTGAGTCGGGAGTTACATAATATGCTGTTACAATGTTTCCTAATTAGGCATGATTAACTGAGTGTAGAGTGTTTTTAACACATCAAAAACTTCTTACATTTTTTATTGGATCTTCACAATAATTATGAAAGTCTTTAAATATGAATATTCCTTCATTTTGCATATGAGGAATTGAGGTTCAGAAATAGTAAGTGATTTGTCTTGGAGTGAATAACACTATTAAATATCAGAGGTAGTGCCTGAAAGTAAGAGTAGTCATGCACATGCTTGTTCTTATATATATATTTTACAAGAAAAATTACTGTGAATAAAAGCAATATTTCAACTTTAATTTCTATCAAAACAATATGCCTATGTTTTACTTTTTCCTCTTTAATGTTAGGAAAAGAAAAGAATAACTTCCATAAACTCATAAAATATTATGGGAAAAACTGACAAAATAGATAATCCTTTGGTTATTTTGATTAGAAAAAGAAAACAAAAAAACCAAAAAAACAAATCACCAACATCAAAAATGAAAAGGCTCATAAAATATTATGAAGGATTCAGTTTGTAGAAGGAAGAAAAATTGGATGTAATTGACATCCTCTGATTTTTAAAATTTCATTTTATTTTCTTATTGCAAAAACAAAATTAAATATGTGATAGATATCACATATAGATATCTGTGTCTATGTAGATATAGAGATAGATATAAATGTTTTAAAACAATTATGCCCTTTTTTGCTGCAGAAAAAAAACCTTAATATGTCATTCATATTCTAATGTACTATTTCTCTTAGAAATACTTATTTCATTTTGAGGCAATATTCCAGCATCATCTTAGAAAATTACAACTTTGATTCTGCTCTGAGGCCTGCAGTTAGTGACATAAATCTGTTTTTGCAAAGCAGCATTGAAGTCTACACTTAAATGATAGCCATTTTCAAAGAAAAAAAAGGAAAATATAGAGATAAATTTTTCTTACTTCTGGCAAACAACACTTTTTTTTATGTAAGATAAAAAGATAATCCATGGAATGGAATTGGTCCCATAGCATATTTGTAAAATAAGTTAAATTTTTGGCAGCCAGACTGAAGGGTGTATTTTCTCTTTCTGAAAAGTCAACATAATAAAGATAGAAGTTAGCTAAGCAGGCATATGTTGTATCAAAGATAATATCTGTATATTGTTGTAAGATTAAATCAAATATCTTCCAAAAGAAAAGGTATCCTTAAAACAGGTATTTGAAGGTCCAAAAAATCAGCATTTAATAAAAGAAAAATGTTCTTTTATTTTCTTAGTTAAATATTAGGAAATATACAAGTTATCTTTGTGTGTGTTAGCTTGCATGCACACATACACACACACATAGACACACAAAGTTTCATAGGAATTTCCCACATGCTCTTCTCTCTAAAATACTTTTGGCTTATATACAATGCTATATACACTTTTGCATATTATTTTATTTTGATTTAATATCATCTATTAATTTTAATGGATTTCATAAAGGATTAATTAATATCAATTTTAAAAATATTTATTGAATACTAACTTTGTACTATACATCATGCTAGATAATGTGTGAAGGCATACAAACATATTTCTAAGATGTAGCTAAGAAGGTGGAGCAGTATTCAGTTGAGTTTTCCTAACATACCATTCCAAACAACTTTCAAATAAATCTCATATCAAATTCTGTAGTCGCATGTCCAACAAGCTGTGAGATTAAGATATTTTTGCAGCTGAAGACAATTTAGGAGGTCAGAAAGGGAAATTTGTGACATGGGGGTTGAAGCCATTCTTGAGCCAATGTAGATCCAGGATGACAAAAGCATCCGTAGCAGTATTTTTGGAAGCTTTCAAGTCAGAAATGGTAAGGGACCGTGGCAACCGGTCAAAAAATTGTATGAAATCTCTGTGATAAAACTGAAGTCAGTACCAGTTATTTGGCAGTTGCACTTCCCATATCCACTTCTGCATCATATTTCAAGGGCAGAGAAGGATATTTCAGAGACCTCATATGCACTATTGCTTTTGGTCACAATGGATCAGGGACCCTGAGTGACAATACTGATTGAAATCCCAAATATAAGGAACACAAGTGCAGATTAGGAGAGTAGTGGTTGCACTTCTCCATAAACCATAGCACCTTGGAAGCACTGAAAACTTTTGAACTAGTTTTGAAAAAAAGCTGTGCAAAAAAAAAAATCGTGAAGGCTGAGATAGTACCCCAACTCTACCCCTCTAAACACATCAGGAACACAGCCCAACTTTGACATAAACTAAAAATCAAGGAAAAAATGTGGGGAAATGAGTAAACAAAAGCAAAAGAGACCATCAGTATAGAAAGCTACTATGGTGATAGGAAAGATGAAGACACAAACTTAGAAAACAATGACATTAAAACAGCTACAATCAACACCTAGAAGAAAAGAAATATATATTAGTCACAACCACTCAGTAAGAATTCTTGGAAGGGCTAAAATAGTTTTCAAAATCAAATAAGAGTGAAAAAGGAATAATTATGTAAAGAAACAAGAGCAAAGGAGGAGAATTATCAAGAGACAATGAACATAGGGGTAAAAGAGGCAAAACTATTGTTTAAAAAGCAATTAAGGGCAGTTAAATGGCACAGTGAACAGTGTATTGGTCCTGAAGATAGGAGGACTTGAGTTCAAATCTGGCCTTAGACACTTAATATTTAATAGCTGTGTGCCTCTAGGCAAGTCACTTAATCCCAATTGCCTAGCCAAAATAAATAAACAAACAAACAAACAAACAAACAAACAAATAAATAAATAAATGAATAAATGAATAAATTTTAAAAGCTTATAAAATAAAAGTAAGTTAAAAAAACAATTGGGCAAATGGAAAAAGAGATACTAAAGTTCACTGAAAACATGTACTCTTTAAAAATCAGAACTGGACAGGTGGAAGCTAATGACTTCATGGAAAGTCAAGAAATAATAAAAGTCAAAATAATAATGAAAAAGAAAATATGAAATATATCTTCAGAAAAAAAAGCAATTAACTTAGAAAATAGTTTAAAATATCTTAAATTATATTTCCTTGATCTATCTGAAAGCCATGGTAAGAAATAGAGCCTAGAAAACATAAATCAAGAAATTATTAAGGATCACTGTCTTGATATGCTAGAAGTAGAGAGTAAAACAAAAATTAAAAGAATCCATCAACCTGGAAAAGTTCTCAAAATGAAAATTCTCAGGAATATTATAGCCAAATTATAGGTCAAAGAGAAAATACTTCATGCAACCAGAAAATGAAAAAAAAATCACTCAAATACAAACCCACAGTTGGGATCACAAAGATATAGCAGCTACTACATTAGAAAAGGAATGGAAGGTCTTGGAATATGATAATATAAAAGACAAAAGAGCTGGCACTACAACAAAGTACCTACTAGAGTTTAGTATAATGTTTCAAGGAATTAACTGAACATATAATGAAAGAGTAAACTTTCAAACATTCTTGATGAAAAGCTGAATAAAAATTTTGATTTTCAAATACTGAATTTAAGATAAATATGAAAAGACAAACATGAAAAAGAAATCATAAGGTACTCAAAAATGCACTGTTTTAATTTTTATATAGAAAGATTATATATGGATATATATATATATATACACACACATATATATATATATACACACACACATGTATGTAACACTCAAGAACTTTACCATTAGTGTATTGGAAATTCAATTATGTTGAGATGATGTAAAAAAAAATGGATAAGTGAGAAAGAGGGAGAGGAAAGGATGAATGGGAAAATAATCTTATATAAAAAAGTTTTGAACACAAGGATCAGCTTTAACAGTAGAGAGAAATATGGTATAGGGGGATAATGCAGGCAACATTTGAACCTTAAATTTTAAAAAGGAATTTAAAAATGAAAACACACACATACACATATACAAAGAAAGAAATCTCTATATGTTTGTATAGATATGCTATGTATGCTTATAGACATAGAAACTTATCTTTATCTCTATATCTATTTATACATAAATGCATACACACACATACTTAAGTCATAATAGAAATCTATTTTACCCAATAAAGAACAGAAGCGAAGGGAATAGAGCTAAAGGAGGATGATAAAAGAGCAGGGGAATAAAAGAAGGAAGTGATCAGAAGTAAAACAGACTTTTAAAAGAAGAACAGAATAAAAAGAGAGAGGCAAGGATAAACAGAAGAAAATAAACTGGAAAGAAATGTACAGTTAGTAATCTTAAGTATAAATGTGAAAGGGATAAACTGTCTTATAAAACAGAAATGGAAAGCAAAATGAATCAGAAACTAGAATTCAACAATATGCTATTTACAAGAAACAAATTTGAAACGGAGTTACACATAAAGAATTAAAATAAGGGAGTGGAGTAAAATTTGTTATGCTTCATCTGATAAATGTGAGGTAGAGGTAGCAAATATAATCTCAGACAAACAAAATAAAAAATTGCTAACCATGGAAACTACATCTTGCTAAAAGACATCACAGATAATAAAATAATACCAATACTAAATATTCATGCACCAAATGGCACATCATTCAAATTCTTAAAGGAAAACACAAATGAATTACAATAGGAAATTAATAAAATTATGCTACTGGAGAATTTTAACTTTCCTCTGACCTAGAAAAATATAACTACAAAATTAATAAGAAAGAACTTCAAAAGATGAATAGACTTTTAGAAAAGTGTAATAAATCTCTGAAGAAAACTGAATGGGAATAGAAGAGTAATCATTTTTTTTCCTCAAAAGTATGTGACACCTTCACAAAAAAGTGATTCACAATGGAATGGGGGAAAATCAAATCCATCTTTTGCACACCATAATGTAATAAAAATTTAATTTATTAAAGTACTATGGGAACACAGATTAAAAGTTCATTGGTAACTAAACAATCCAGTCCTAAAGAATGAATAGATAAATAACAAATCATGGAGAATAATTTTATCCTTCCGGGGGTGGAGCCATGGTGGCGGAGATCAGACAGGAGTCTCTGTAACCTCCTCTAACCTTCCCTCAAACCAACAACATATGAAGCCTCTAGACTGATTTTGAAGCAAAAAAATCCACAATATCTGGAGGACAACACGATTCTAGAAGATACTCTGGAAGAACTTCAAAACAGGTCTGTTTTAATTGGGCAGGGGGGTGGTCTGCTGAACCCAGACTGCAGCTCAGGGAGACTGGGGCAGGGAGCCGGAGCAGGGAGCTGGAACAGGAGTCGGAGGGTTGTGCTTTTCACACACCTGGGAGTCTTCTGGGGGCCTCTTGGGCCAATCTGTCCTGATTGTGGGCAGGTAGTTTGGGGGGTCTGCCTTTTGTGGGGGGGTAGATTGTAAACCACTGAACCCCTGATGAGCATCAGACCTAGTTGCCATTACACAACACCCTAGGGCAATCAATCAATCAATAGGACTGATCAGCACCAGAAATAATTCAATCAGCAGAACTGCCCCAGGGTGAACTAAAGCAGAACTGCCCAGCACCTGACATAATTCAATCAGCAGAACTGCCCAAGTTCCTGAAATAACTCAATCAGCAGAACTGCCCCAGGGCAAATTAAAACAGCTGTCCCACCTTTGCCTTAAACAGACCTCACACCTTTAAAAAAAAAAAAAAGAAAAAAAAAAACCAAAAAGAGCTCTCACCATAGACAACTTTTATGGAGAGAGGGAAGAACAGACCTCAAATCCTGAGGCCCCTAAAGGTAAAGCAACTCCAGAAAAAGCCCCAAAGAGAGACATAAACTGGTCTCCATGTCACAAGGCTTTCTTTGAAGATTGCATAAAAAATCTTAAAAGAGAGTTAGAAGAAACATGGGGAAATGAAATGAGATCACTGCAAAATAAAATAGAAAAAATGGAAAAAGAATGCAATGAACAAAAAAATGTAATTGGTCAATTGCAAAAGGAACTAAAAACAGTAACTGAAGAAAATAAGACATTAAAAATTAGAATCGAACAATTGGAAATGAATGACTCATCAAGACTTCAAGAATCAGTCAAACAAAAACAAAAAAATGAAAAGATAGAGAAAAACATGAAATATCTCCTAGGAAAAACAACTGACCTGGAAAATAGATCTAGGAGAGACAATCTAAGGATTATAGGGCTTCCTGAAAGCCATGATGAAAATAAGAAGCTAGACACTATCTTCCAGGAAATCATAAAAGAAAACTGCCCTGATATCTTAGACCCAGAAGGCAAAATACTCCTTGAAACAATCCACCCATCACCTCCTGAAAGAAACCCAAAAATTAAGTCCCCCAGAAATATCGTGGCTAAATGCCAGAACTATCATACCAAGGAAAAGATATTATGAGAAGCCAGAAAGAAACAATTTAAATATTGGGGAGCCACAATTAGGATCACACAGGACCTAGCAGCTTCTACTTTGAAGGATCGAAGGGCCTGGAATCAGATATTCTGAAGGGCAAAGGAACTTGGATTACAGCCAAGAATAAGTTACCCAGCTAGAATGAGCATTATCTTCCAGGGAAGACGATGGTCATTCAATGATATAGGAGAATTTCACCTATTTCTACTGAAAAGACCAGAACTGAACAAAAAATTTGATCTACAAACACAGAATGAACACAAGAGAAACATAAAAAGGTAACAAAAAAAAAAAAACTCTTGAGAACTATATTTATGTTATAGATACTTATAGAATGATTATGATATGATTACTGTGATTTTATGATTATTATGATGTGCTTATTGTGATTTTATGATTATTATGATATGATAAACTGAAAAAGAAA
>JAJPUD010002214.1:328483-342258 GCA_023553655.1 Myrmecobius fasciatus | reverse complement strand
AAAAAAAAAAAAACTGTGTGTAACCAGGGCAACCCATAAAGCAGACAAAAAAGCCTACAACTCAAGAGATTTGCATTTAACATGAAAAATCTGATCTGTAGCAATAAATTGTCAATCTGGAAGGACATGTTCTGGTGGCAAAAAGGGAGGTCAATCTAAACAAGGATGCTATTTACTCCTCACTAGTTAGATCTTCAACCAGAAAATCACAAGACTGAAGCTATCATGGAATAAGAGAAGAGAGGAACAAAGAAGTACAGCTTCTGCCCCTAAGGGCTAGAAAGATATAGGTTAGGTTGGAGCAGAACAAAGAGTAAAAGTGAAATTATGCAAAATAGAATAGATTATGATGGGAAAGGAAGTACTCACTTTATTGGGAGAAAAAAAGCTACCTGTCTTCGTGGGTCTCATTTCATTTCATTTCATTTGAAAGTTGAATGAGCACTAACTAAGCTAGGGGTCAGCAGACCTTGAACAAGCCTCATGGCTTTATTGAGATGCTATTTCTTGAATTGAGATGTTCTTTAACATCTCCTCCCCAGAGCCAATCACCTATGGTTTGAGACATCTTGGCACTTAGCTGACCCCTGTTTCCCAAGTGATCCTGAGCAATGCCATAGTGACCTTTGTGACTCGGGGACCCTGAAATAGAGAAACAGGTGATTATAGCCCAGGAAACTCCCTCTCCCATTATCTTCACACATATACATCCCTGAATCTCATTTTATCCCTTCACTAGCATGACATCCCTTGATTTTATCATCATCATAGGTACTCTTTCCATGGAAACATACTAAAACCTTTGCATATTTTCTAAGTTACTGGTGACTGAAAAAAATTATCACTTGGTATGCATCATCTATAGATGAGCCTTTCTGCATCTATGTAGGGTTGGTCCTTGGACAATAGACTGTCACTTGGCCAATAGTCCATCCCCAGCCTATTTCTTGATGTCTTTCCTGAATCATTTAGTGTAAACTCCTTTAGAATATGGATAGGTTTAATTTTTGTCTTTATCCTTAGCACTAACATGGAGCCTGAGACATAATAGATACTAAATAAATATTGATTGGTTGCTGGAAGAACCTTCCTAGAGCTTGTCTTCCACTGGAATAACTTGGGAAAGCTTAGTCACCTCTATAGCAAGCTCACTGGAGTGTTAATCATGAATCCTCACCAATTATTTATAAGGAGGAAAGATACTATCAATAATAACAACAGCTAGCATTTATACAGTTTCTTGATTTGCAAAGCAGTTTACAACTTAGCTCATTTGCTCTTCAGATCAAATGTGGTTATTACTATTATTATTCCCATTAGCCCCCAAATGCTCATTTGAATCATCAAAAGACAAATAGAATTAGTGATTTATTGGTGTATTCATTATTAATAACAATTATTAAATTAATGTAGTAATTACTAGCATATTTTCCTTTCTCTTCAATTTTCTCAACTCTTTAGAAAGAACATCTGTCTTTTGTAGGTTCCAGGTATGCATTAGGTTGAATTTTTATGATTTGAGGAGTGATAGGAATGTTATCTAGTTTCCTTATTTGTGCTTCCTTTCTTTTTGTACCTGGAGAGCAGTACAAACTGACTGATCTCCCCCAAATCAAATCCTATATCAAGGAGGGGGGGACTAGAAATTAATTCAATAATTATAAAAAGGATTGGGGCACAATACCCTAAATTTCTGCAATGAAGAAATTGGCTGATCTGTATTGTCGAATGAACTCGTATAGAGATTAATCCCAGTTTAGTGTTGAATGTCCTCTTCCAGGCCATGAAAGAATGGATTTTTAAGATTGTGAAGAAATTACAGGTCATTCTAGGCCTGAGGAACTAGAGCTAAATAGAATAGTATAGATAGTGAATCCCTAATTTTGACTGTGGAGGTTTGTTTGCTTATAATTCCTACTTCTATGCCATTATTTACATTTTCATGTCACCACAAATCATTGGAAGAGAATTTATCCTCTGAATTCTTCATATGTTTGTATTTCCTTTTCCCTTATAAATACTATACTACTTCCAGGATATATGATCTTCCTGATGTCAATAACACAATTTGTCTTACTTTATCTTTGTACCTGTAAAGGAAGTGGATAGGATGTAGCAGGTACCCAAAGGTGGCAGTTGAAACAATGACCCAATAGCGATTGACATATTTTTTTTAAAAGATAGGGCCATCCTAAGATTGGGAACTTTGTGGGGAATGTTGAAAAATGAGAAATACGCAAACTAAATTGGCCAAACATGACTAAGAAACTAACAGATTTAGATGCATCAGCATATTAATGAACTTTTGCGGAAAGTTGCTTCAAGGCCTGGTATTTGTGATAAGGTTGTATGGAGCTTTTGGCAAAGCCTGCCAGTTTCCCCTACATCTCTGGAAATACAGATAAGTGAGTAACTCACCCTTTGGGACCTTAAAAGAACTCAACCAGACAGAAGTAAGATGTGATTCACTCTCATTTGACACAAAGGGACATCCTCTGAAGGAGTGATTGGTGGAGAGCTACCTTCTTGGCAGTCACACAATCCAGGTGCATCTAGATTCCTCTTGTTTAGGGATTAAGAACAAATTTCTTCCATAAATATCCATGAGACACTGAGCCACATACTTTTGGGCTTTATCCACTTGGCCCAGGCCTACTTATAGCTTGGAGTCCATTAATATTGAACACTAGAATCTCTGTCTAATGTGCAAAAATGTGTACCTGGGGTAGAGGGCAATTTGGTTAACATGTATTGAAGGGATAACTCCATACTTCTTAGTTCCCTCAAGCAAAGAGTTGGTCCAGAGTTTTATCTATCTATTGTGCTTCTAACAAACAAAAAAATTAGCTCATCTTCCAAATAATATCTTTTCAATTTCTTGAGGATTTGAGCCCACGTTTCCTAATTCTATGTCCAGTTTGCTGGCCAAGTTCTTTTGGAACTTATGCATATGCCAGTAGCAGTGACCTTACCACTCTGGATTGGAGTCATTAGACTTACTGAATTTTTTCCAGTCTAAATTCCTTAACTGAAGCTCTCTCCGTCTCCCTCTGTCTCTTCTCTGTCTCTGTTGTCTCTCTCTGTCTTTGTCTCTCTCTCTTTTTACTCTTTCTTTCTCTCTTTCTCAACTCTCTCTCTCTCTCTCTCTGTCTCTCTGTCTTTGTCTCTGTTTCTCTTTTTATCTCTCCCTCTCTCCCTCAACTTTCTTTTTTTCTCTGTTTCTGTCTCTCTCCCTCTCCCCCCAATCAGAGACAAAGCATCTTGAAGACAAGGATCCTTCCTTCATCTTTCACTTGCCTTTAGCTCCCAGCATAAAGTCTTTGCTAGAGAATTAAGCAGATACTAGACACTGGGCAGTTTGATTTAATATACATTTATTACCCACAATGAAGTAGAAAGGAACTTATTTCTCATTTTCTTATTACTTGCACTTAAACAAGGAAAATAAAATGTACATACACACACATATATATAAATCCACATCCATAGGCAGACACACACACATACATATACATTTCCATATTAGTCATTTTGCACAAGAAGTCTCAAGTAAAAGAAAAAACATTGAAAGTGAAAAATAGCATGTTTCAATCTGAATTCAAGCAATCTGGAGGCTGGTAACATGTTTTATCATTAATCCTTTGGGATTGTCTTGGATCTTAATTTGTTGAGAATAACCGTCATTTCCAATTCGTCATCAAACATTACTGCTATGACTGTGTAAAATGTTCTCTAGGTTCTGTTCACTTCAATATGCATCAGTTCATGTAAGTTTTTCCAGGTTTTTCTGTTGCCAGCATATTAGTGGACTTTTGCAAAAACTACTAAAAAGCCTGATATTTGTGATAAGGTTTTGACAGAGCCTGCCAGTTTCTACTTCAAGTCCAGATGCATAGAGAAGTGGGACCCTATAAAAATTCAACCAGACAGAGGCAAGATGTGATTCATTCTCATTTGGAACAAGGACAAATACTCTGAAACTTCTGACCAAGTCAGGCTCACATATTAGGATGATCAGGTCAGCAGTTTTATAAAGGAGGAACTGGAGAGAGGAGGGAGGCCAATTGGGAGGCTGTTGCGTGGATTTAGAGAAGAAATGATCAGGGTTTGACTAGTGAAGAGAAAGTGTGAGCAATATTAAGGAGGTAGATGAGATACAGCAATTAATTGGATATGGAAATGAGGGAATATACAAAGCCAAGGATGACTCCAGGATTACTGGAAGAATGGAGGTACCTTCTACAGAAATTGGAAACTTAGGAAGGGAGAAATTCCAGGGGAAAATCATCTGTTGCCACGGGACATTTTTTCTCTCTTTTTCTCTTCTCTGACATAGCCCCTGCCTCTGGTGTTGGCCATCATTACCTCCTACTTGGACTTTTGAAATAGCCTGGGTGGGGGTTGAGTGTCTATGCTGCAAGTAACCTCATGCCAATCCATTTTTCCACTCAGCTAGAAAGCCACTGGAATTGATTAAGATCTGGCTATGTTACCCCCCCCACACACACACACACTCAATCAATCTCAGTGGCTCCCTAGGATAAAATTGAAAATTCTCTTTGTGTTCAAAGCCTTTAATAACTTATGTCTCCACTCTCTTCCCTGATCTTTCCACTTTTTTATCTTTGACCTACCTGTCATGTACTCTGCAATCTAGGGCTGCTCACCCCTTTTTTGTTTCTAAAAATCCCAACCCCCTCTCCCAACTCCAGGTGTTTTCACTGGCTGAATTCTCATCCTTTCTCTCCTCTTCATAGCTTCCCTAACTTTCTTCAAGTTCCAGCTAAAATCTCACTTTCTGCAGGAAGTCTTTACCAATCTCCCTTCATTCTAGAGTCTTCCTTCTATTGATTATTTCCAATTTGTCTTAATTTGTTTGCACATAAATAAAGGAAGAGGCAAGGAATAAGTATTAACTACCTACTATGTACCAGGCACTCTACTAAGTGCTTATACATACACACATACAAATACACACACACATATACATATCCAGATACAACTCTCTCTTTTTTCATCAATTGCCTACAGTTATTTGCATGTAATCTCCTCTATCACACTGTGAACTCCTTGAGAACAAGGACTGTTTTTGCCTTCTTTATATTCCTACTTATAGGAATATAAGTAGCAATATAAAGCACTTAGCACAGTGCCTGGCACATAGTCGGTGCTTAATAGATATTTGTTGATTGATCACCTGATTGAACATATTAAATTTGAGATACCAAGGGGACATTCAGATTGCATTTGATTTGATGGCCAACAGGCAGAGATTTGGGAGTGGAGTTCAAGAGAGAGATGAGGGCTGGTATGTAGATTTTAGGAGTCATTTTTAATAGAGATGAAAATAGAATCTATGGAAGGTATTGAGATATCTGAGTGTAGGGGAAAAAAGAGTTTAGGAAAGAGCCCTGAGTCAATGTATTCAAAGTGTTTTGTAAGTAATAAGTGCTTTATAAACCTGAATTAAATATGAGACAGTGTAATTTATCAGAAAGTGCTAGATCTGGTGTCAGGAAGGACCTGAGTTCAAATATTTCTTCAGATATGGTTACATAACTATGAATAAATGATTTAACCTTTCTGAGCCTCTGCTTCCTCATCTGTAAAATGGGAATGTACTATAATACTTTCTATAGGGTTATTCTGAAGGACAAATAAAATAATGGAATTATCATGTATATATTTTGTACTTAATTTTATTTGTACATGTTATTTGTCCCCAATAAAATATATTTTTCTTGAGGACAGAGGAAGTTTTCATTTTGGTTTTTGTATCCCCAGCAGCTGATATACTGTGTCTGGCATATTTTAGGCATTTGATAAACTCTTGTTTGAATCATTACTATTGTAATTGTATATTTTTGTATTTAGTATATATATATAGTAATTGAATAATTACTATAGAGTCAATCAACTAATATTTACTAAGCACCTACTATGTGCCAGGTATTGTGCAATTAGTGCTGGGGATACAAAGAGAGACAAAACCCAAAACCAAACCCAATTCCAATTCCAATTCCTCTCAAGGAACTCATTGTCTAATGTGAAGCACTTTACATTCTTTGAGATGCCATATAACATATGCCCTTATTAGACTAAAAGTCATCCAATTAATAAATATTAAATGAGCGAATGATTCTGAATAGACATGATTCCTACTTCTTAAGACTCAGCTATTGCAAATGAAGATTTTATAATTTTGGAAGAGATGGATAAGCCATCCAATTGATAAAGAAGTATCATCCAATGGAAAGCATACTGGATCTATGTTTGGCCAACTTCATTCTTTTCCATATAATATTCTGGACTTCCTTTACTATTCCCTAGAAATCTGTTCACCTTAGAAGCTCACTCCAGTCCTGGGATACATACATTGGAAGTACCCTCCTTTCCTGAAGTCTCTTCCTCTCCTTCCAGATCTAACCTTCCATATTTCCATATTTCCCTTTTTTCCAGGCTGCACAACAGACTTTTTCTATCATGTTCCCCCTATTACCTTTGTCTTCCCTCATCCCATCCACTTTTGAGTTTCCTTTTTGATGATCTATCTTCTGTCATTATTACATAAGCTTTTGAGGGGCAGAGTACATGGCAAAATGTCTGGCACATTATAAATACTTAATAAATGCTTGTTGACTGGATGCTTTTTGGGGGGGATTAATGAGTTCTCTTTTAGACATGTTGAGTTTGATATGGGGATATAGCTCTAAGTAGAGACTAGGACTGCCTATGGAGATCTGGGAATCTCATAAGGCTTCTCCTCTTAGCTCTAAGTTGATTGTATGCTTTGGTTCTGAAGGGTCCATTGATTACATTAGTCTGTTTCCTTTGAGGATCAAGAGTGGGATTGATGGTGATGTGGTCTGAAGTCAAGACAATAATCAGATAAAAATTTCCTGGAGAAAACAGGTCATTGAGTTGTGATTTGAAGGATAGTATAGATGGGTCATGGTAGATAGGATTTCATATCTTTGTTATGTATTCTTCTTTGATTGCATCCCCCATCTAGTTGAACTATATTGTTATTGTTTTCAATTATATCCAGCTCTTTGTGATCCCTTTTCGGGGATTTTCTTGACAAAGATACTGGAGGGGTTTGCCATTTCCTTCTCCAACTCATTATACAGATGAGGAAACTGAGGTAAACAGTTAAGTGACTTGCCCAGAGTCACACAGATAGTACATATCTGAAGCCACATTTGAACTCGTTTTCCTGCCTCTAATCCTAGCACTCTGTCCATTGCACCTCCTACCTATATAATAGCCTTGGCTTGTTGTTGGCTTGGCTCCCAGCAAAGTCACACTTTATTCAGCTGATATAAACAGAAATCAAAGCAGTCCTTGGATGGGGAACAAGTTAAAGTGGTGGTTTTTAGAATAAATCTAAGTGCTGAAAGGCTCCTGAAGCCATCCCATGAGAAGAGATGCCAGAATCCATGGCTGGACCCTCCGTGAGAGGAGGCCTTTGGTTATGCAATAAAGCAGGGATGTCAGAAGCCCTACGAGGCTGGGGGTGGGGATGAGGGAGAGGGACCCTCCGTGAGAGGAAGTGGGATGGGATGGGGATGGGGGAGAGAAATTCCATCAGGGCCAACACAGGGAATCCAGCCTAGTATGTGCTTTGGGCTAATTCAATCCACAAGCATTTGTAAAACCCTTTCTATATGTCAGAAACTCTTTTAGATGAAAGTGAAAAAGTTGGTGATCTCCCTGAATCAAGTCTCTCCCTGCTTAATCTTTTAACTCCATTCAGCTGTCAAGATGGTTTTTCCTAAAGGGCAGATCTGACCATGTCACTAACCTGCTCAATAATCTTCAGTGGCTCCCTATTACCTCTATGATCAATTATAAAGTCCTTTATTTGATTTTCAAGATTATCATACCTTCTTACCTCTCTAGTCTTCTTATACTTGACTCCCTGTAGTCCATGATCCAGCTTCTCTGACCTTCTGGAGAATTTCTTGGACATAAAAGTCTGTCTCCCATTGCCTTATTTTCTTGTTAGCTATCCTCCATCCTCAGAGTGCTCTGCCTCCTACCTCCACCTTTTGGTTTCCCTATCTTTCTTTAAAAATCAGTTCAAGCTCCACTTCCTGTAAGAGGCTCAGATTTTAATATTTTCCCTCTGAGATTGCCATCCCTCTTCCATTTATCCCATCTGTATTTTGCACCTCCCTAATTATTTACATTTAGTCTCTCTGTTAGAATGTAATCTCCTTGAAGACAGAGACTATTTTTGGTTTTCCCCAGTGCTCAGCAGAGTCTCTGGAACACTTTATCAGGGCCACTAAGCTCTATACAATTGTTAGCTATTAATGTTATTATTATTTTTACACTAGTAGTTGTAGGCTTCAGGAAAGAGCTTTTAATAATAACTACTAATCATATAATACTTTAAAGTTTGTGGTGAACTTCACATATTATCTCACTACCTCACTTAACAACACTGTGAGGTAGGTACTATTATTATCTCCATTTTAGAGATAAGAAAACTGAGGCTGAGCAATGTTCAGTGATTAACCCAAAATCATACACTAGTAAGAATCAGAGTTAGGATTTGAACTCTGTTTTTTCCCAATTCCAGGTCAACCACTCTTTGCTCTCTAGCTGCTCCATGTAGAAGATAGTAGTTGAGTTAAGTTTTAGTGAATTCTAACCATCTTAAATGATAGAAGTGAGGGGGTATGTTCCAGGCACAAGTATCACAGATGGAAGGCTGTGTATGAGCAACATGAAGAAATCCAGTTTGTCTGGACAATAGACTACAAGATTGAGTATAATGTATAATAACGCTATGATCAATTTAGATGGGTTTCAGACAATGAGGGGCTTTCAATTCCAAAGTCCCTTGAGATAGATAACAGGGAAGCCCTGAAATTTATTGCTCAGAGGAGTGACATGATCAGAACCATCCTTTTGGGAAAATGGCAGGTATGTGCATTGGGAGAAGGGGATAAATTGGAATGGGGAAGGGAGTTGATGCAGGGAGAACAATCAGAAAGCTATTGCAATGGACCGAGTAAAAGAGCAAAGGAGATATAGGGGAAAAGGTTCCCAGATTCTTTGCCTCGCCTGACACATTGATTGCATTGGCCAGATCTACTCCTGGAAGTCCCTGTCTCTGTACTTGCTTTTATATTGTTTCACATTTTTATTAATGACTTGAATAAAAACACAGATGGAATGTTTATCAGATGTCCAGATGACAGAATATTAGGAGGGATTAGCTAATCCACTGGATGACTCAGAGAGGAGCAAAAAAATCTCACCAAGTTAGTATGTAGGCTTAATTTATTAAGATGCAGTTTGATAGGAACAAGTGAATAAAGGTTTGGGTGCGTAAATTCAGCGTCTTAAGTATGAGTCAGAAGGCAGGACAAGACAATAGTTTATCTAAAAGAAATGGAGGAGGGGATTAATCAACCAAATTCAATATGAGCCAAAAGTGTGATATGAAAGCCGTTAACCCCTCCCCCCCAAAAAACTCATGTGACAGCTTACATTGATAAGGGATAGTGTCCAGGACAATGGAAATGATAGTTTTGGTGTACTGTGACCTGGCTAGACTATATCTCAAGTATTATGTTTAGTTCTGGGTGCTACCTTTTATGGGAAGTACCTTATCAAGCTGGAAAACATTAAAGGAAGGCAACAGGGGTGGTGAAAAGTCAAATAAAGCTCAGTTGAAGGAAAGAATAGTCCAGCTAGAATGTCTTATATGTATAAGCTGTCTCTTCTATCAGAAGGTAATTTCCTTGAAGATAGGCAGGGATGGTTTTTGCATGTGTACATGTGTGTGTGTGTGTATGTATGTATCCCAAGTGCTTAGCATATAATAAAGCTGACTGATTGATGATCAAGTCAAGAATTTTTTAGTTCAAGTCCTACCTCAGATAGTTACTATATGATCCTGGACAAGTCACTTAGTGCCTGCCTTAGTTTCCTCAACTTTATTATTATTTTTTTCAGTTGAAGTCAGAACTTTATTGCAGTTATAGCATCTAAGAGCATCTGAGCTTTAGAACAACCTGGTGATATATTTCCTTAACTTTAAAATGGGAATAATAATAGCACTTTGTTGTAAATTGTTTTTGGCATCAAAGGAGATAATATTTAGACAACTAGGTAGCACAATAGATAGAGTCCTAGCCTTAGAGAACCTGAAGTTCAAATTCAGCCTCAGACACTTATTATGTCACTTAACTACTTCCTCAATTTGTAAATTTCCTCAATTGTAAAATGGGGATAATAATATCACTGAATTTTCAAAGTGCTATATAGTACTTGCACTATTTCTTCTTTATCCCCTTTCTGGTCTTTAGCTTTTTCATCTATAAAATGAGAGGGTTAAATTCAATGACTGGCCAGTCAACCAGTATTTAATAAGCACTTACTGTGTTCTAGGCACTGTGCTAAGTTCTAAGAATACAAATAAAGGCACTCATGATCTTGAGCTGTCTCAAGATGGTACATTCTCCTTCTCTGTGGGTCTCTGAGTTTAGTTCAAAGCTCCTCGTCTTGCCTGGGTGACTACTTATTAGGGATGTGAGAGAGCAGATTCTTGTTCAGGTAAGAATTGGAGGTGGTCTCCAAGGTTCCTTTCTTCCTCTGAGATTCTGCTGTAAGGAATGGAGGTGAAATGGGATTTATGAAGCTGAGAGACAGATGAGATTTATGCCTGGCTTAGTGAAAGCATATTTCAAAATAAATGTAGTTTTACAACTTTCAAGTTACCATGTGTACTATAAAGAAAGATTTACATGATAGAGTCATTCTTGGAGTCAGCAAGTTCTGACAGTGCCTCTCTGGGATTCCAGATAAGTCATGGAGAGGTTATTTCAGTTGTCCACAAAATCCTAAGACAGTAAATTGTGGGGCAATTGATGCTCTACATGGGAGAGAGGATTTCCTCACTAGAAAATCTCTAGACCAATGAATTTAAAGGTTTGGACCAAAAAAAGATTTAAATGAATTATTTCAGAAATGAGATAAAAAGAGCATTTCACAATATGCCTTTTATATAATGCATCATAAACATCAGTCATAACAATTATTAATCTAGTTTTTTACTTGAAATCATTATACTGCATTTGAATTACAAGTTTTTTTAATTTAGTACTTTTTTATGATGAGGTTTTATTACATATTCCAAGTGAATATAAATTCATTTATATTCTAAGAAAAGCATGATTAATGAGAGCCATCCTAGGGAGCATGCTCAGAGCTGCCCTTTTTAGTTCTGATGACCCCTTATACTGACTTAATGATTAGCCTCATTAGAGATTGGGGAAATTAATTGAGTTCTTAGTCATGAGGTAGCTCACCACTGAAGTATATGCATGTTTTGAAATGGCGGTATAATGTTCTCATTTGCTTCTGAGGAACAAGAATTGATGGCCTTCAGTTTCTTGCTTTAAGTATCTTATGGAGCAAGTAGGGTTCTTTGTCTCTAGACTCCCATTGAGGAAAGTAATAATAATAACGAGCAATAATAATAGCTAACATGTATGTAGCACTTTCCATGAGCCAAGTACCATGCTAAGTGTCTTACGATTAGGAAGGAAAATGGACTAAGTCCCCAGCTCACTGTCTTTCCCAAATGGAGAATGGACTCCACAAACCACACTTGTGCATGGCCCTTTGTCTGCCTTTAGCAGTTTGTATTTCGTTTCTTAAGTAGATGATTGAAAATGATTCTTGAGATGGATACGACCAGGCTTGGAGATATTCTTGTGAGTTTGAGAATCCCAGAATTCTTGGACCCTGTCAGAGCTGATTGTAAGCAAGTGGAGGAGTCCCTAGAGTCTCTAGCACTCTTGTAGAAGATGACTGCTAAGAAGACTGGCTGGAGCCTGCCCTATTTTAGAAGACAGACTAAGAGTTGTTTGCACAGGGCAGAACACAGGTGAAATGTAAAATGCTTAATCAGTAGTCCTGCAAACTGCTTTATGTCACAATAAGGACAAGCATCAGCCTCCTGAGCCAGTCTAGTAATGGTTAACAAATTCTGTTTTGAGGACTCATGCATGAGTCTTTTTTAACTTACTAGCATTTTTGTGTGTGTGTAGGAAACAATAACTGCCCCATATATGCTTCATATCATACACTGAGTACCTTTTTGGGGAAATTAAGCATGAGCCTAAACCTAATCTGGAAGTAATTTTTCCCTAGGTTGTCTTGGTTGGGGACATATCAAGCTGAAAGTTCAGGACAAGAGACCCCAACCCTAAATCAAGGAGTTTAATTAGGCTCCTCCACCCAGTATAGAGCACTTACCTGGGAGCAGAGCGAAAAGAGCCACTTACTGGAGTAGGGACCAGCCCCTTGGGCCAGTGGATGCTTCTGTTAGAAGTTTAAAAAAAAAAGCACTAGATGTAAAGTCAGGACCAGCTCAGCTGCTTACTGTTCATATCAGCAGGTATAAACCATCTCACCTCTGAACATCAATTTTCTCAGCTATAAAACTTGAGACAGTTGAACAAAATCAGTCCCTATGGTCCCTTGCAACTCCCAGTCCTTTATTCCTATGCTATTCCTGGCTCTCTGGATTTCTTACTAGTTCAGGAACCACTCTGGATTTGGAAGATCAAATCTTTTGACTTGCTACAGAACTAGTCTTGAGGAATAGCATCCAAATGGTTTTCTGGAGTCAAAATGAGCTGCTTCAATTCCTAAGTTGCTAGAAAGAAGCACATCTACTTGGAGACAAACTGGAAAGGAGAAAGTAGAAGCTGGAAAACTATGGGTCACCAAGCCAGTAAGTAAAGAGAAACCCAGACTTAAAACAAATGCCTACTGATTGAAACACCCTCTTCTGGGAGTAGAGCCAGGGACATGATGCTGGCTTTGGGAGGGAAGGGTTTGTCCCTTGGTTTATTTGGGGACATAAGAAAAAGGACCACAGTAGCCCACTTGCACATGTAAACTCTGCAAAAGATACAGCCTGGGGAAGGACAAGGGAGCCAAACCACATAGCATGTATCTCTTGTGATTCCAACAGGGCATAATGCCAGCTCTGGGTGTTCACTGGGTAAGGGGACAATGACGTGCAAACAGAGTGGTTTCATGCCAGACCGGTTTCAGCCAGGCAGAAGCTGCCAGCAGAAAAGTTGAGTCGAGTAGTTTGTTAGCTGGTTTAACAAAGCTCCTGGTGGGGAGTGCTGTGGGATCACCATCTCTGCTTCTCAAACACTAGATGCCCTTTGCTTGGAAACAGAGAGCAGGGCAGGGTGCTTTTGTGTACAGAGCTGTCTTGCTGGTGGATGAGGGGGTGGGGTAGGGCTGGAGATTGTGAGGCAGCAATTTTCTCCATGGTTGTGCACCACTGATCTTCAAAATCCTAATCCTCCTCCATGTGGGATTCAGAAGAATCACATTTTCTGCTTTAGAGGTTCATGCTTTTATGCAACAGATCTGAGAGTAGTTAACGTCCAAGCAAGGATGGAGGGAAGAGCAGGCTTTTGTATGTGACATGATTAGTGCCACTGTCACAAAAGGCAGGCCAGTGTGTACTTCCTGGGATTTTCCTGCTTCTCTGGGCTCATAACTCCCACACCCAGGAAACATGGCTTGTCTTCCTTCATTAAGGTAGAACTGACCCTCTACGTGAAAGCATGCAATTTACAATGTTATTAATTATAAAGAAGATTCAGTCTATCTGTCTGCCTGCCTGTCAGTCTGTCTGCCTGTCTATCTGTCTGCCTGCCTGTCTGCCTGTCTGCCTGCCTATCTATCTATCTATCTATCTATCTATCTATCTATCTATCTATCTA
>JAJPUD010002214.1:276423-328083 GCA_023553655.1 Myrmecobius fasciatus | reverse complement strand
TCCTCCTCCTCCTCCTCTTCCTCCCTCCCCTTTCTTCCTCCTCCCCCCTTCCTCATCATATCTCCTCCTCTTCTTGACCCTCATATCTTTGCTTGCCTCTCTTATTGATCCAGTTATCAGGCCAGGGAAGGCAAAGACAAGTCTCTCCATTCTTCCCCACTAGAATTTAAGAATTCTGTCCCTCTCAGGAGGTGTCACCACTTCTTTTTATTTTCCTTTTTTTCTTTTACTACCATTTATTGGCCCTGTTGCTACCATGCACACCTTCTAGCTGACAAGGTCACCATTCACTCCCACCTCAGACAGAGAGGAAAAAGAAGCAAGGATGTTATCCCTTACTATGTTCTTTTGAAGCATTTTTTTTTTCAGTAGTGCAAAAGGGATACACAGATTCTCTGTAGTCTCCCATTGTGACCAACAGCCTACATTTGTGATAAACCTGACTGTGCTCAGGATTGTAATTTGTTGTCATGGTATAGAGGTTTTTTCTATATGAATAATAGTAATATTAGTAATATATTTACATAGGCAATTTATGGTTAGTACTAATTCATAGATATTTTTCTCATTTAGACCTCACTACATACCTCTTATAGGTAATAGGCATTTTATCATTATTTTACAGATTAGGAAACTGAGGCTAAGGAAATTAAATTAATTGCCCCAAACTACATTGCTAATAAGTGGTAGGACTGAGACTAGAACCCATATTTTTCTTATTCCATGTACTGTGCTCTTTTCATTGTGAAGCTATCTGGATTGTCCAGGGATTAGCATTTCTACCTTAGCTTCCTTAGCTCCTTGTTTGGGATACTTCTAATAGGATCCAAGATAGACACTAAAAGGGAAAGTCCAATTTTGCAGTGATAGGGTATCTCTTGTCTGTCTCAGGCTTTGGGTCATTGTTTTCTTTCTCTAGAGATTATCCTTCTTGTTTGACAGTGAAGGAAACTGAATGGGGGAAGGGATAAAAGTACAGTTGATGGCTTTTCAGATATTGCCTAATATAACCATGCAAATAATCCCGGTTCCACAGGCTCATATTCTTCCAACAGAAACCAAGTAGTGGGCAGGTGTGACTTTCAATACAACCTGAAACTAATGATCCAGAATACATATGTTATACCTTAGCATGTGAATCTATTTGACAAGACATCATTTAACTCATGTGAGAAGGAACCTAGTAAATGCCAGTGAAATATAGTGATTCTGTACAAATTTTGAGAAGAAAAGACTGATTGATTTGGAAATCATCTGTGAAGCAGATCAACAGAAATTAGAAGCTAAACTTGTGATTCCGGGTTTCTATTTTAGGGCTGCCCTCAGCTCTATGGGGTTCCTCAGAAATTCCAGGGACTTTGAATCAAAGCAAAGAATTGCACAAATGGATAATTTAGGAGTGGTCTATATGGATCCATATACATTCTAACATCATCATCCAAGAAATTTATATAGTGTATGTTAATTATCAAAAAATCAATAACTATTTATTAATCATTATACAATTAACACTGTGTGCTAGGCATAAAGACATTTTTGACAGAATCCTTGCCCTCAAGAAAACTATATTCTTTTTTTTAACTTTAAAAAAAGTGTTTTATTGATACCTTTGTTTTTTAACAACACAGTTATTTCTAGATCTATACTATTGTCTCACCCTCTCCCTTATCTAATCCTTCTTAGTAACAAAGAAAAAAAAACATCTGCTAGGAAGTGTTACCTGACAAGGTATACAACATTCTCCCTTAGTCTCTTCCTTACTTTTGTCAAAGGAGACAAGTCTTTCTCTAGAACCAATTTTTTTTTGTGCCTTTCTCAGTCACTCAGAGCTCAGGTTCTTTCTGGTGATTTTTCTCCTTTCTATAGTAGCAGTAATTATTATATTTATATACCGGTACCATCTAATGGGTACCCATTTTCTTTTCTGTTTTTTGTTGTAGTTGTTGTTACCACCAAGAGTCTTGCTGTGATTTGTTTTAATCTTTGAACTTTTGGGGGTACATGTCTAGTAAAAGGGTTTGTTGGATCAAGAGATTTGAATAGTGATATTACATTTTTGCATATTTCCAAATGGATAGCCAAACTGGATGGATTAATTCACAGCTTTACCAAGAGTGTTTAAATGTTCCTTGCTTCCCACAACTCTTCCAATGCTGACTATCCTCATTTTTGTTTTCTTGATCAGTTTTCAGGGTGAGAGCTTAAAAACTTGGAGTTGTTTTAATTTGCATTTCTCTTATTATTGATTTGGAGAAAGTTTCCATATGGCAATTAATATAATTTATAATGTGAAATTCTTTCAAAACTTGTTCATATCTTATGACCATTTGTCTATTGAGTAATGATTCTTGTTTGTTTGTTTTTTTCTTTCTTTTTTTTTTTTGGTATCCTTGAGTTTCAAGATAGTACTGGGAACACAACTGATATTTCATAAATTCTTCCTGTTGATTCAATTCAGCAAATGTTTATGGAAATAATTCTGATATTAAATGATATAGAGAGGATAACTATCAGGGCCAAATCATAACCCTTTGAAACTATGTGTGAAACTACGATTACTTTTGCTGAAATTGGACATTTCTTTTTTCTCCCTTTTAAAAAGCAAATTGAATCTTGTTTCAAGACTATTCTCTTCCTTTTTCATTTAGGAAACTGATGGAATTTGATAATCTTGCCTATAGAGTTTTAAATTTCATGCTTGTATGTACTAGGATTCCTTGAATGTTATCTTTCTGAGTTTACCCAAACAGAGCGAAATGAGTGTGAGAAATCAGAGACTCCAGACAATTGCTGCTGCAATCCAACCATCTTCCTCCATTCTATGCTTATAGCACTGGGCAGCCTTAGAGCAGGAATCTAGATTAGAGCACTGTGCTATGAATGCTGAATCTGATACAGGAGAAAGAATGGATGAAAAGTTGTGTTTCTATTAAGTAGTTATGTGGAAAGATGCAGACAGGAGGACAAGGCTGATGAGAAAGTAGATTGCTGAGTAAAGAGGCTTTATGGTAGAGATGGCAGACATCTGTCCAGAGTGCCCTTGTTCCACTGTTCTCCAGAAATTTTGAAAATGACTCTCGATTAGCTTATATTCTAATGGGGATATAACATAGCTCTACAGGCTCACACTCATCTCACATATATACATTAATATATGTATCCAGAAAACATACAACATAAAAACAAGGTATTATTTATCCTTTGTTCTCAAAAGAGGACCATGACATGTCCTTTTTTGTATCCTTGAGTTTCAAGATAGTACTGGAAACGCAAATGATTATTTCATAAACTCTTCCTGTTGATTCAATTCAGCAAATGTTTATGGAAAAATTCTTATATTAAATGATATAGAGAGGATAACTATCAGGACCAAATCATAACCCTTTGAAACTATGTATGAAAGTACTATTATCCTTGCTGAAACTGGACATTTCCTTCTTCTTCTCCCCTTTAAAAAATAAGTTGTCGTGTTTCAAGACTATTATCTTCCCTTTTTCATTTAAGAAACTGGTGGAATTTGGTAGTTTTGCCTGTAAAATGAGGCTATGACATGTAAGGGAATTGGATTTGAGTGAGGGAGTTTGGTGCAAGGTTACCAGCTTCATTTTTCTCCTCTGGAACCATCTGAGTCCAGTGGCCAGATATAAATCAGGAAGATTGGAGATGACTGGATACAGTGGGAGACCTTTTTTGCCTCAGGTCTTTAACAGGCTATAGCTGGAATGAGGGGGAGGACTAGAAAGGCTTCATGAAGTATGCACTTGAATTGAATCTTGCAGTACTTTCTAAGCCTGAAGTACAGTCAGTTCAAAGAAGTGGAGATAGAAGATGGCGTGCTGTGGCTGAAGAGCCTTAAGAAGTTCAATTTGTTTGGAACATAAAGTTCATGGTGGGGAGTAATGTATGGGAAGGCTAGAAATTACTTGAATGTCCCATGAGGCAAGTATTATGAGCAATTTATTAATCCCCATTTTCTACATGGAGAAACTGAGGTTCAGAGAAGGTAAATAATGATGGACACATAGAATTAGAAATGAGATTTGAACCCATGTATTCCTGATTCCCAGTTAAGTCAGTATTCTATAGATTGCCAATTGAAACTTCATTCAATCATCTATATTAGCTTCACTAAGACCACACAAGTTTCTGAAGCTTCCTGAGGAAGAGAGAAAGAGATAAGAAGCAATATGTTTCAGGCAGGTTGGGCTGCTGCCTTGATCACCATCTTGGATCCTGATGGGAACAGTCTAGCACCTTGAACCCAAAGGTTCTGGTCTGATGCCTGAGGTCATCATCTTGAGAAACAACACCTATGGAGGTACAGCCTTGAAACTGTTCTTGTCACATTTTTTTTTTGCTTTTTTGCTGAGGCATTTGGGGTGAAATGACTTGCCCAGGGTCACACAGCTAGGAAATGTTAAGGGTCTGAGGCCAGATTTGAACTCAGGTCTTCTTGACTTCAGGGCTGGTGCTCTATCCATACCACATTTTTTTAAAAATAACTTTTTATTGATTTTTTTACATCACCATAATATTTCTTAGTATCTCATCCTTCCTCTCACAGAGAAACTATCCATATGATAAATGATATTTTAAAAATAATTTTAAAAAATAAAATGAGGAAAAATTAGCATAATTAACCAGTACACTGAAAAGTCTTAAAATATGTGCAATCTACACCTGTCAGCCTCCTAGCTCTGCAAAAGGATTTCTCTCTGTGTGTGTGGCATCTTTTCATATCAAATATAAAGTTTAAATATTTCCACTTGTTAAATACAAATTAATCCTTTAATGCTGTGTATTCTACCTCTACTATGTTTCACTGATTCACCTTTCTATTTCTTCAGCAGTACTAGATAATGTTCATTTCTATATTTTCCCTTTTGTTTATCTTTGTGTTGAATTAATCCAAAAACTGAGAAAGAGAGAGATATTTAAATTTCTCATAATTACTATGTTACTGTTTGTGTCTTCTTGTAGTTCATTTAAATTTTCCTTTATAATTTTAAATGCTAAGACATTTGGAGCCTATAATTTTAATAATGATATTAATTAATTGTCTGTGGTTTCTTTTGACATAACATAATATCTTTGCTTATTCCTTTTTATGTTTTGAAAGTCTGCTTCTCTTTTTCTGATAGCATAATTGTAGTTTCTGTTTTTTTTTTAGATTCACCTGATGGATAATAAAACATTTTCTACCTTCCTATTTTTGTTCTGTGTATGTCTTTGCTTTTTATAGTTTTTTGTTTTGTTTTGGTAAAGAATGGATCGTGGAATGTTGTTTTCTTAACCAGTCTTTTACTCTTTTTCATTTTATTAGCTTGTTTAATCCATTCATTCACATTTAAAGTCATGAGAGGTTTATTATTTTTTCAATTGTCTTTAATATTTTTTTTAAATTAGGATTTTCCTACTTTTCTTCTGTAAATACGATACATCTTCTCTAGTTATTTTAGCTTAATTTATTTTAAAGCAACTCTACTCTCACTGGCTCTCTTTGCTTTACCATTAAGTCCCTCTCCTGTTTGTTACTTTTCTTCCTAGTTTTGAAATATCAAACTATTAACTTGTTTGTTCTTTTTTCTTTCTTTTCATCTTGCTATTGAATTCTTTTCCACTTTCCCACTCCTCTGAATGCTCAGCCCAATGATCTTCTTATGAAATTTTTCTTCCCTTCTTCTCTCTGTACCCCTTTTATAATCCCCATATCCAAATATGCCTCTTGGGACTCCCATACCTGGAGATTTTCTCAGTGAATAATAGTTTTGTTGATTCATAACTATTGGCAACTGAAGCAATATATTGGAGCATCCTCAAAAGTCAGAAACACTGCTTGCCAATATTCTGTCCTATCCCCAGCAAAATTTTGAAATCACTGCAAATAACTTGGGCTACTCAAATATATCCATATTCAAACATGTGAAAACATTCATGAATAGTCATATAACATAATAAGTGACAGAGAATAGTCTTGTAGGACATGCTTACTGCCAACCAGTTCATTTATTGAGAATTTCATTATAGAGAACTGTGATCATTCTTGGGGGAGGTTGATAAACCTATATGCCAGGAGAGCAGCTCCTGGAGTGCTAAGACACTCTGTCTCTGCCAAGAAATCATAAAAATGAGGTTATGGAAAGTGGCAAATAACTGGATAACTGGATAACAACATTTGTATGTGTATTATGTAAAAATATATGCATATATATGTCTGTCTAATCTGTCTATTCATGCATCCATCTATCCATTCATATCCTATCTATCTATTTATCTATCTATTTTTTTGTCCCACATTTTTTCCTTTTGTAAGAGATATTTCCTTCTCCCTTTTTTTAACCTTCCCTCTTTCAACCTTAAGGTATACAAGGCCTGGTGTATAGTGGGGTCTTTACCAAGTATTTATTGACTAACTTTCCAGTTACACTGCACATACACTGTATAAAAATAATTATTTTTATGTTTTTTCTCTTATAGAATATGAGCTCTTTGAGGGCAGAGATTGTGTTTTTGGGGTGTGTGTGTGTGTGTGTGTGTGTGTGTGTGTGTGTGTTCCCAGCACTTCACAGTGCCTGGCACATAACAAATGTTTAATAAATGCTTTTTGAGAAATGGCTAATGTTTGTCTTTGTTTTTGAAGAGGACTAATGACATCATGGAGTGCTGCCTTGACTTGTGAGTGCATTGGATTTAAGTGAGGCAAAGTTGCACAAAGTCACCAGCCTCAGTCTCTCTTCCAGAGTCATATAAATCCAGAGGCAAGAAGAAAGTCAGGAGAAATGAAGATATTTTGGGATGCAATGGGTGATCTTTGTATTTTTGATGTCTGACCAAACTCTAAGTGTTCCATAGCACCTGCTTCAGCTGCCTTTGTGGACATTGGAACAAATTATTTTCGCCTGTCCATTCTGCCAGGGAAAGTCTTTACATGCATAGGGCAGATATCCCCCAATTCACCAACAGATTTGTGGCTTGTTGGTTATCCTCATTTTGGGCTAGCCTATCTACTGAGAAGGGGGAGACCATTTACCTGGGTACCCATATATGCTTTAGCTCCTTGGAGCCGAAAATAAGAGTTTGGTGAAGGTGGACACCAAAGGTGGATGAACAATCCTGAAAAGAGCTTGGGAAGCTTTTACTTAGAGGTGCTCATTCTCCTGCAATTCTCCATATACACACACATGTGTATATACACACATGCATAATATAGTGCCTGGCATAATGTTATACACATCAGTGGGAATCAGTAGATAGTTGAAGAATGATGTTCAGATAAATTAGGTTCTTGATCACCAAAAAACCTAATAAATTCTCTTTGAGAATTTCTCTCTCCCCCTGGGCCCTACTAACAAGATTAAATAGGCCAGGGTGATACACCAGGTAGAGCTCTTCTTTGCATGTTGTTCACATTTCCTATGTGCCCTGAACTGTAAATCACAGGAGCCCAGAGCTCTGATGTGGACCTCAAGGACTCAGAATTTTGGGAAGGCTAAGTCATCAGAGTGCAAAGAATAATAGGGAAATATTGTGGCCACTCTGCATGTGGCTGCAGAGGCACTTTGGGATGGTAGCTTTCAGGGAAAAAAAAGGAGTACCATCAGGACCAAGTCTTTACCTGAACATTTGTGTCCTTGGAGGATGGAAGAATTGGGAAACTCCTGCACCAGGAGGATCTGAGCCTTGCCTTATGGGTCAAGAAGAACAAACCTTTCTGCCATTAAAACTTTATTGTAAGAATTGTCCTTTGTCTTGTGTGCACTCCTTTTGTCCTGCTTTCTCTTCTCTCTACTTCCCATCTTCCATAGTGACCCTTAGGCAGCTGTCTACCTTGTCTACCTTTAGTCCTGGCTCTTCCTAGTTTGAATGTACCAGCTCTCAGTCTAGAATCTTGCTGAGACTTTTCTGAGTGTCTTTGTAAAATTTGAGGGCATTTGCAGTTGCTAAGGGATCTTTGAAGGCATCTAATCTCACCCCTATGGATACTGAAGAAGCTTATAGAGATGAAATGAATTACCTAAGATGACACAGATAGCTTGCAACCAGCATTAGAATCTGGGCCTTTATCACTGGTAGGACCATAACGTTAGATCTGAGACACCTTTGAGCTTCTTTGGTCCTACCCTCCTTTCTTCTAGAAATCTATGGCAAAGGCACAAGCCAGGATCTGCACTCAGGTCCTCTGGATTCAAACTTACTACTCTTCTGCCTGTATTATTTAGCTCACTTTTTTCCAAATGCTAGTGCTCTTTCTTTTTGCCTTTCTATTTTGTTGGTGTTAGAGGATAGTTCCTTACTTGGGACACCTGTCCTTTCACCACCAGGCTTAGTGGAAGAAGAGGTGGCAATCATCAATGAGAGAAGGGGTGATATAGTCCTAGATGCTCTTTCAGCCCCTAAACTTGCCTTCTTAATGGCTTCCACATTCCCCTTGGTGGTTAAGAAAGTGAAAAGAATGACAGGAAAACCCTGTTTTACAGATTAAAAACAAGGAGAAATAAACTAGGCCAATTGGCAACCAGTCTACAATGGAGCTGAGAATAATGGCTAACTAGTATTTTTATGGTGCTTTGAAGATGTGCAAGGTAGCTCTCTCCATGTCTGTCTCTATCTCTCTTCTCTCTCTTTCTCTTTTCTTTCTCCTTTTTTCTCTGTCTCTCTCTCTGTCTCTTTCTCTCTCTCTCCCCTCCTCCCTCCCTGACTTTGAAAAGTGAAATAACATCATTTTCCATTGGGCTGCAACATGCCCATGCAAACATATTTTATCTCATTTGATTCTCAAAACACCCTGGGAACGAGGTGCTACTAATATCACCATTTGACAGACTGAGGAAGCTATCGTGAGAGAGGCTAAATGACTTGTTTAGGATCACAGTGTCTGAGGAAGGGTTTGAATTCAGAACCTCTTTACTCCAACTACAGCACTCTATTCACTGGACCTCTTAACTTTCTTCACTTTCAGGGCATAGTACCATAAAGATGTCTCCCCTTCTGTCTTATTAAAAGGCCTATTTCTGCCATTAGAGTTAGGCTGAAAAATTCCATCATGGGCAGTGAGCATTTATTCTTGGGCTCTTCTGACTCAGGGTCTTGTGCACATGTTTTCACAGAAACTCCTTTGCTGTCAGGTTTCATTTCTAATAGGTGGTACGTCTTTTGAGAACTGTTTCTCTAGTCCCTTATGGCACTGGGGATGTGGGGATGTGAGAAAGTTACTCAGAACTAAAAAACCATTCTATCCCTGGGTACTTTTTAAGAGGGAATCAAATACATGTATATCAGATTTGGAGAGATGGAGTTAAGGGAGGGAAAGAGAAAAAAATGGAACTCAAATTCTTAGAAAAATGAATGTTGAATACTATCTTTATATATAATTGGAAAAATAAAATCTATTGAAATTTGGGGGTAAAGAGGGAATCAAGTACCCCTTAAAGGGTCCAAGGCTCCAAAGCAAGAACAAACCTTCTATGTTGTCACAAGGAGAATCAACCAGTTGGAGAAAGATATAAGTTGCATTGGTTCACTCTGACTGTTCCTGTCTAGAAAAAAGAAAAGGTGCAGAAAGCAACCAGCTTCATAATCTCTTGTGCTCCTCCTAGTTCCTTCCCCTGTTCCCTCCCAACTCCCTCAGGGCAGGTCTGGTTAGTCCTGGCTCTGAACATGTGTGATCTCTAGATAAGTCTTTCCAGTGAACTTGGCTGGCTAGAGTTCACTTACTGATCTGATAGGATGGTTGTGTAAGCCTGAAGAGTATTTCCTGGCAATAAGGCTCAAAGTGTTTAAAATTTGTCATTTCACATGACTCTGGAAAATATTAAATACATATATTTAAAAAACAAACAATTTGGGGTCCAAGTCAGGAACAAGTTAAAATAAGCTCCCCTTGGCTTTTGAAGAAACTATTACAAGTGAAATGCTATTTTTCTTTCTTCCTCTTTTCTTCTTCTCTTTTCTTTTTTCCTTCTCTTCTTCCTTCCTTTGCTTTCCTCCCTCCCTCCCTTCCCTCCCTCCTTTTCTTCCTCTCTCCTTTCCTTCTTTCTTTCTTCCTTCCTTCCTTCCATCTCTCCTTCTCTCTCTGAAAAGTAAAATAACTTCATTTTCCCTTGGATTTCACATGTCCACAAAAACCCATTCACAGCACCTAAAACCCCTGAGTGCTGAAGCAGCCATCACATGGCATTCAAATTTCAATATCCATGCTGATTCACGGGTTTACACAAACTCAAACATCCACCCAGTGTACATGTGCATGATAAACTCTCGTTCTGAGAATTCTAGAACTGCAGAGCAGAAAGGCACCTCAAAGACTGTAAACATACACTTCATGAGTATTTACCAATTTGCCATTTATAAAGCTCTTTCCTCGTAAAAACCCTGTGAGGGAGGCCCATGCAAATGTCAGCATCTCCATTTTTGTTCCAGATAAGTAAATTGAGACTCAGAGAGATTAAACTATTTGCTCTTGGCCACAGAAGCAGAGAGATAAGACTAGAATCCTAATCTTAGATTTTCACATTTGGAAGGAAACTCAGTGGTCATACAGTGAAACCCGTTCCTGAACAGAAAGCATTCTGTATTCTATCTCTAAGAAGAATAGGTAGCATATATAGATCTCTTTAACATTTGCAGAATCTTTTGCATATTCTTTTCTCCTTTGAGCCTCATTACAACCCTATGAGGTAGGTTCTATTATTATTTCCCTTTTATAAGTGAGGAAACTGAGGCTGAATTAGCCTAAGGTCACACAGATGGGAATAATCATCAGATTTAATTCTTCCCAGTTCCAAGGTATGCACTGTATCCACTGTAACCACCAACTGCCTTGTTGCATTCATTCACTCATTCAACCTCCCTTGGTCCATCACCACCAGTGAGTAGAGCCCATGACTTCCTGAACTAGCTTACATCTTTTGTCTCAAAGTCCAATTCTCTTTTTTACTGTAGCTTTCCATCACCTGGTATCACCCAGTCAAACTTCAGATCTCTCTAGAATAGTCTATCTATTATTAATTGCATTTTCTCATGTTTTTTTTATTTTGTATTTAGTTCAATAAAAAATTATTTTTTTAAAAAGCATTTACAAGTATTGTTCTAAGTCCTAGAGATAGAAAGAAAAGCAGTTTCCTCCCATCTAATAGGAGAGACAATATGTATATACAAGATACACAGGATTAATGAGAGATGACCTAGAAAAGGTCATTTATCCAAGAATTTCTCCAAATTTTTAATTGAGTTTCTCCTTGAAGCCTCCAGTGATTAAAAATTCACAATGTCCTACAGCAGAAACAACTCATTCCCCTTTATATCAGGTCTGACTGTAAATTTAAAACATGTCAGTAGAGCTACAGTGCACCAAAAAACTGGCCCCAAATCCAGGAAAACTTGGACTAAATCTCACCTCTGACACACATTGATTATGTAACCTAACTTCTCAGTGTTCCAAGGAGCTCTTGGATTCTATCAGTTGCCAGACCACATTGGTAGAGAGAGTTTCCTCATAAGAAATTTCCTCTACCAATAAAATCACAAATGCCTCCTTCTTTTACAGAGGGAAATTTTTTAGGAAGATTTTTCTTTACATGGAGCTGAAATTTTTTCCTCCATCTCTCTCTAAATAATTTCCCACAGTGGGTTCTCAAACTTCTCTCCAATGTCAAGCAGAATAATCCTCCTTTCACATGAACACATTAGTGAGAATATACTTTCTCACAAAAAGACATAGACATAACATTTGCCTATGAAATCTCACAAATACTTTATTAAAGCTTGATGCATTGATTTTGTCTGTCTGTTTCTATGTATCTTATAGTGCAAAATAGTAGCTCTCCTACAGACTTGGTTCAGTCTTTGATGGCATCTCTTTAATGACTTTGTGTCTCATTTTTGCCTGGAAAAACCCTGAGAACATGTCAAATTTAGTTCATTTCTAGCTTTTTTTGCTACCTCCTTTCTCCAGTTTCCCCTATAAGCACCCTGGGGCTTAACAAAAGCATTTAAATGTTGAACAGGTTTATCAATTATATATATAAATGTTGCATTTCATAGATTTTCGATTTTGTCAATCATTTAAAAATTTATGCTGTTACAGAAATGCTTGTTTTATCTCATAAATTAAAAATAATAGAAATTTGAAAATTAATAACCTTAAATGCATAAGAGAAAAAGAGAGAGACATATATAGGACAGAATCTAGACCTGGTTAAGAAGGGAATAATTATAATCCTATAAGGCTCTAAGTATCAACTATTCAAGTCTCTGCATTGCTTTGGGAGTCCTGAAGCCTCTGCAATGTTAGTTCCTCACTTCTTTTTCCCCCTGTGACTCTGCTTTCATCATTTGCTTGCTCCCCTCAGAAAGTGGATTCTTTCTTTGCTCCAGTACTTACATTGGTGACTTACATTGGTTTCTGGCTACTGCCAACATTTCTCAATATGATCCTTCCTAATTATCTTGACTCCTGGAGTTCCCAGCTTAGCCGAAGAACTCCTAGAGGCTCCCTTTGATAGTTTCAGTGCAGTGGAGGCCACCTGAAAGCCCCCTCTTCCTCCCTCCATAGCCCCAGCCTTGTGACATCATAGGCAAAGACCATGTGGTTACCTTGAGAACTGCTTGGGTCCCTTTGCCAACTGTGGATTACACATAATGCAGCAACTGCAGCATTATGAGAAAGGGCTATTTAGTTTATTTTAGGACTGCTTAATAAATATAAATGATAAAAGCACAAGACCCTTCCTTCAGGGAGTTTGCAACCTAGGAGAGGGATTACCCCACATAAATGAGGTGAAAAACCTGGTCTAACAATCCATACTCAAAAATAAAGTGGATAAAAAAAGTGTATTATTGAGATTATAATATGCAGCACTATATTTGGTCCATACGGGTATACATATATTCACATATAAGATGCAATTTTTTTTCTCTAAAGAACTTTCAGCTTTACATAGGCACTAAGTGGAAAAGCATTTGGGAGAGCAGGAGTAGCTATTCAGAATGAAATCTGAATCTGCCACCACTGAGTGGTGATCTGAGCTGGGGCTTCTTTAGTTTTTATCATATATTCAAAGAGAAGGCTGTCTTTTCTAAACATCTGTCTAAGTAGGAATAGACCAGCCTCAGGTTATCCTCAGGCCCCACTCTAGTTCTCTTTTCTAGGATAAAAAGTAAAAAAAATAAAACCACAAGTTTATCACAATAGCAAAACCTCCATCCCATCAAGTTGCTTATCTCCTTGGTGACTCATGAGACTTCATACTCACATTATAGTTCAGAGTACATTTGAAAATAAAAGATAAAATATGAAGGCTCCCAAATGTCTAGTAATTTGGTTCTTCTAGCGGTGTCTGAAATTCTAATAATCAAAGCCACAATCTTAGCTGTCTGAATATCTGTGTTACAACCAAGTAATCTGGAAGTCCAACACTAACACATACATTCTCTAAAAACTGGTAAAATTAGTGTAAACACTTAGAGAAAGCATCACAACCAAGGGGCCTCAGTGGGTACTCAATATCTGGTTTTCATCCCTTTTTTCATTGTTCTTGTTTATGTTTGCTGTTCTCACAGGAAATCTATGCAGCAAACGTGCAAAGAAAAGAGAAATAATTCTTTGCCAAATTCTTAGACGATGTGGCCTGGGGCTGCTCCACTCCATATTGAGGCAGCTCAGGTATCATTTTTTTTTCAGCTCCAGGTATTTGTCAAGACAGCCATAGGGCTGATCGCAGCCAATCGTCATATTGAATTGAAATGGAGCTTGAAAAATTCACTTATTCTCTTTCCAATCCAATATCAGACCCATTTAATTTATATCTCCTTTCTTTCCTTCTCCTGTTTGAATTATCAGATTGGAATATGTGCAGAGCCACAAGATGGTCATTAATCTGGAGGAAACACAGTTTGCAGAGAAATTTGGCCTTATTAGTACATGCATGAAATAAACTATTCTAATAGCTGTAAAGTCTTCCTTTCCCTCAAAATAAAAAAAATCAAATGGCTAAGCATCCTACTATGTACCAAACATGGTACTAAAGCATGTCAAGTATACAAACAAAGGCAAAAGGACAGTCCCCATCCTCAAGGAATTCACATTCTAATTGGGAACATGCAAACAATTATATCAATTCCAAGAGGTGAAAGTGAGGAAGGAATGTTTTTCTGGTAGAAGAACATCCCTGTACAAAGGCAGGGAGTAGAAGAGGGGATCTTAGTCTTGATATTACTTATTATTGACAGAAAAGTTAATTTACTGTCTCTGGAGGTGTTTTGTGTAAGATATGAAACCGACCCTAACTAATCATAGGAGCATTGTGAGGGTATCCTCTCACTCTGGTCCTTTTCCTCTTTCTCCTCCTTAAATGTAGTTCCCCACAGTGTGCTTTTTATCTTCTCTTCTGCCTCCTTCTGAGTATTGTTTCAAGAATCACTCTCCATTTCCATTATATTTTCCAAATTTCCCTCACCTATTTGTCTCATGAACATGCTCAGATCTCATCCTTCCTAAAAAAAAGTATCTTTTAATTCAAAATTTTGGCTCTCAACAGTATGGTTCTAGTTCTTCCTTCCCTTCCTTCACTGCTAAATTTCTTGAAAAAACTTTCTACTTCTGATTCCTGCCCTTCATTACCACCTATTCTCACCACACTAATAATAATAGTTGTGTTGTACTTTATGCATCCTCTCACTAGAGCCTATAAAAACTTTAAGAGAGTATGTATTAGGTATAATGGGCCAGATATATGGCACAGAAGATAGAGCATTGAACTTGGAATTAAGAAAACTCATCTTTCTGAGTTCAATATGGCCTCAGATACTTACTAGCTGGGCAAGTCATTTAATCCTCTTTGCCTCAGTTCATTGTAAAATAAGCTGAAGCAAATTGTAAAAGCCTCTAATTTCTCTGCTAAGAAAACCCCAAATGGGGTTACAGAGAGTCAGACAAAAAGGTTTAAAAATGACTTAATTATGTATTATAGGTCCAATGACTATATATGGGAAACTAACAGAAAAGTTAAATGATTTACTCATGTAAACCCGAACCTGAAGCCTGGAATATCTGTTGAAAACCTATCTCAGATATTTTCTTGCTTAGTGTCTCTCAGCTAAATCACTTAATTTTCTAGACTACTCATTTACAAAATAGGAATGATAATAGCACCTACCTTTCAGGATTGCAATGAAGGTCAAACGAGACAATATTTGTAAAGTGTCTAATAGAGTGTTTGACTGTACAAGTCAGTGCTTAATAAATGATTGTGTTCTTCCTTACATGGCCACACAGCTAATTGGGGTCATCTTTCTGTCTCTCTTTCCAGGAACACTACACACATCATCAGTTTCTTTCTTTTTTTTTATTAAAGCTTTTTATTTGTATAATATATGTATGGGTAGTTCCCCAGCATTGATCTTTACAAAGCTTTCCATTACAAATTTTACCCCCAGTCCCCTCCCCTCCCCTAGATGGCAGGAAGTCTACTACATGTTAATAATGTTGAAATACTTGACAAGTTGTGCAAGAAAAATCCTATCTACAAGAAAAAAAAAAAAGAACATCAGAGAAAGGAAACACAATGCAAGCAAACCTCAATAGAGAGCATGAAAATGTTATGTTGTGGTCCATATTTCATATCCCTCTCTCTGGGTGTATATGGTTTTCTTCAGTGAATAATTGGAACTGGTTTGAGACAATTCTTTGTTGCAGAGAGCCATGTCCATCAGAATTGATCATCATGTAATATTGTTGTTGCTGTGTATAATGATCTCCTGGTTCTGCTCGTTTCACTCAGCATCAGTTCATGCAAGTCTCTCCAGGCCTCTCTGAAATCATCCTGCTGGTCGTTTCTTACAGAGCTATAATATTCCATAAAATTCATATACCATAATTTATTCAGCCACTCTCCAATTGATGGGCATCCCTTCACTTTCCAGTTTCTAGCCACCACAAAAAAGGCTGCAACAATATTCTTATACATGTGGGTCCCTTTCCCTCCTTTAAGATCTCTTTGGGATATAGGCCCAATAGAAACACTGCTGGGTCAAAGGGTATGCACAGTTTGACAACTTTTTGAGCATAGCTCCAAATTACTCTTCAGAATGGTTGGATCCATTCACAGTTCCACCAACAATGTATTAGTGTCCCAGCTTTCCCACATCCCCTCCAACATTCATCGTTATCTTTTCCTGTCATTTTAGCCAATCTGACAGGTGTGTAGTGGTACCTCAGAGTTGTCTTAATTTGCATTTCTCTGATCAATAGTGATTTGGAGCACCTTTTCATATGATTATAAATAGTTTTAATTTCATCATCTGAAAACTGACTGTTCATATCCCTTGACCACTTTTCTATTGAAGAGTGGCTTGAATTCTTATATATATGAGACAATTCCCTATATGTTTTAGAAATGAGGCCTTTATCAGAACCATTAAATGTAAAGATGATTTCCCAATCTGATGCTTCCCTCCTAATCTTGTCTGCATTAGTTTTATTTGTACAGAAACCTTTTAACTTAATATAATCAAAATTATCTATCTGGTGTTCAATTAGGAGTTCCAGATCTTCTTTGGACATAAATTTATTCCATCTCCACATGCCTGAGAGGTAAACTATACTAAGTTCCTTTAATTTGCTTACAATATCACTCTTTATATCTAGATCATGAACCCATTTAGATCTTATCTTGGTATGTGGTATTAGGTGTGGGTCAAGCCCTAATTTCTTCCACACTAGTTTCCAATTTTCCCAGCAGTTTTTGCTGAATAGTGAGTACTTATCCCAAAAGCTGGGGTCTTTGGGTTTATCAAACACTAAATTGTTAAAGTTATTGCCTAGATTGTCCTGATAACCTATCCTATGCCACTGATTGACAGTACCAAATGGTTTTGATGACCGTTGCTTTATAATATAGTTTTAGATCTGGTATAGCAAGGCCAGCTTCATCTGCCTTTTTTTTTTCATTAATCCCCTTGAAATCCTTGACCTTTTGTTCTTCCAAATGAACTTTGCTACTATTTTTTCTAGATCTGTAAAATAATTTCTTGGGAGTTTGAATGGCATGGCACTAAATAAGTAGATTAGTTTGGGTAGTATTGTCATTTTTATTATATTCGCTCTGTCTACCCATGAGCACTTAATGTTTTTCCAGTTGATTAGGTCTGATTTTATTTGTGTGGAAAGTGTTTTGTAGTTTAGTTCATATAGTTTCTGACTTTTCCTTGGCAGATAGATTCCCAAATATTTTATTCTATCATCTGTTGTGGAATGGAATTTCTTTTTGTATCTCTTGCTGCTGAATTTTGTTGGTAATATATAAAAATGCTGATGACTTATGTGGATTAATTTTGAATCCTGCAACTTTGCTAAAGTTGTGAATTGTTTCTAGTAGTTTTTTAGTTGAGTCTCTAGGGTTCTCTAAGTATACCATCATGTCATCTGCAAAGAGTGATAAATTGGTTTCCTCATTACCTACTCTGATTCCTTTTATCTCTTTTTCTTCTCTTATTGCTAAAGCTAACATTTCTAATACAATATTAAATAGTAATGGTGACAGCGGGCAGCCTTGTTTCACTCCTGATCTTATTGGGAATGGTTTTAGTTTGTCTCCATTACATATGATGCTTGCTGATGGTTTTAAATAATGTTACTGATCATTTTAAGGAAAAGCCCATTTATTCCTATACTCTCTAGTGTTTTTAATAGGAAAGGGTGTTGGATATTATCAAATGCTTTTTCTGCATCTATTGAGATAATTATATGGTTTTTTCTTAGTTTGGTTATTAATATAATTAATTATGCTGATAGTTTTCCTAATATTGAACCAGCCCTGCATCCCTGGTATAAATCCTACTTGGTCATAGTGTACTATCCTGGGGATGACTTTCTGTAATCTCATTGCTAATATCTTATTTAAAATTTTTGCATCAATATTCATTAGGGAAATTGGTCTATAGTTTTCTTTCTCTGTTTTCACCCTACCTGGTTTAGCTATCAGCACCATATCGGTCTCATAGAAGGAATTTGGCAATATACCTTCTGCCCCTATTTTCTCAAATAATTTGTATAGTATTGGAATTAATTGTTCTTTGAATGTTTGTTAGAATTCACATGTAAATCCATCTGGCCTTGGAGATTTTTTCTTAGGGACTTGTTCTATTTCTTTTTCTAATATGGGGCTATTTAAATAATTTATATCCTCTTCTGTTAACCTGGGCAATCTATATTTTTATAGATATTCTTCCATTTCATTTAGATTATCAAACTTACTGGCATAGGGCAAAGGAACTCCTAATTTTTGCTCTAATTTCCTCTTCATTGGAGGAAAGTTCTCCCTTATCATTCTTGAGACTAACAATTTGATTTTCCTCTTTCCTTTTTCTTATCAAATTAACTAAAGGCTTATCTATTTTGTTGGTTTTTTCATAGAACCAACTCTTAGTTTTATTTATTAATTCAATAGTTTTCTTATTTTCAATTTTATTAATTTCTCCTTTTATTTTTAGAATTTCCAATTTGGTATTTAATTGAGGCTTTTTAATTTGTTCTTTTTCTAGTTTTTTTTTTAATAATAAGCCCAATTCATTGATCTTTTCTTTCTCTATTTTATGCAAGTAAGCATCTAGAGATATAAAATTGCCCCTTACAACTGCTTTGGCTGTATCCCACACATTTTGGTATGTTGTCTCATTATTGTCATTCTCCTGGATGAAATTGATTGTGTCTATGATTTGCTCTTTCACCCATTCATTCTTCAGAATTAGATTATTTAATTTCCAATTAACTTTTGGTCTATTTTCTCCTGGCCTTATATTGCATGTGATTTTTACTGCATCATGATCTGAAAAAGATGCATTTACTATTTCTGCCTTTCTGCATTTGATTTTGAGGTTTCTATGCCCTAACACATGGTCAATTTTTGTATAAGTTCCATGGACTGCTGAGAAAAAAGTAAACTCCCTACTGTCTCCATTCAATTTTCTCCATAGATCTATCATACTTAACTTTTGTAACAATTGGTTTATCTCCTTAGTTTCTTTCTTGTTTATTTTGTGGTTTGATTTATCTAATTCTGAGAGAGCAAGGTTGAGATCCCCCACTAGTATAGTGTGGCTGTCTATTTCTTCTTGCATCTCTCTTAATTTCTCCCCTAGGAATTTGGATGCTATTGCACTTGGTGCCTATATATTTAGTATTTATATTGCTACATTATCTATGGTACCCTTTAATAAAATATAGTTTCCTTCCTTATCTCTTTTGATTAGATCTATCTTGGCTTTTACTTGATCTGAGATAAGGATTGCTACCCCTGCTTTTTTTTGTTCACCTGAAGCATAATAGGTTCTGCTCCAACCTTTTACCTTCATCCTATATGTGTCACTATGTTTTAGATGTGTTTCTTATAGACAACATATAGTGGGATTCTGGTTTTTAATCCAGTCTGCTATCTGCTTCCGCTTTATGGGAGAGTTCATCCCATTCACATTCACAGTTAGAATAACTAGTTCTTTATTTCCTGCCATCTTATTTACCCAAGTTATGTTTTCCCCTTTCCTTTCCCCTTTCTCCCTTCCCCCCTCCTCAGTACTTTGCTTTTGATGACCCTCTCCCCCAAACAATCCAGCACCCTTTGTATCCCCTCCCCCTTTTTTTACCCCTTTCCCCTGATTCTTCTATTTTCCCTTTTATTAGTTTATCCCTTTCTTTTCCTCCTTTCCCTCCCACTTCCCTCTAGCAACGGACAAGCTTCTATGTGAAATAAAGTGTCTGATATACACTTTTAGAACCTGACCTAAGGAGAGTAAGATTTACACAATGCTCATCTCCCTCCCCTCTTTCTCTCAATTATATTAGGTTTTCTTTGCCTCTTTGAGAGATTTTACCTTTTTTTACCTCCTTTTTTTTTTTAATCTTATTTTACCACTTTTTCCCTCTTTTCCCCCAGTATGACAACCTTTCCCCCTCTAGTTTTCTTTTTCATATTATCAGAGTAATATCTAGTTAATTATACCCCCAAACTTTAAGTATCCCCATAGTATAAATAAAGTTCCCTAGAGTTCTTTCCTTTTTACTTTTTTATGCTTCTCTTGAGTTCTGTGTTTGGATGTCAAATTTTTTGTTCAGATCTGATCTTTTCATTAGAAATAGGTGAATTCACCTATATCATTGAATGACCATCTTCTTCCCTGGAGGATAATGCTCATTCTAGCTGGATAGGTAATTCTTGGCTGTAATCCAAGTTCCTTTGCCTTTTGGAATATCTGGTTCCAGGCCCTTTGGTCCTTCAATGTGGAAGCTGACAGATCAAGTGTGATTCTAATTATTGATCCTCTGTATTTGAATTGTTTCTTTCTAGCTGCTAGCAGAATCTTTTCCTTGGTGCGATAGTCCTGAAATTTAGCCACGATATTCCTTGGGGTTTTAATTTTGGGGTCTCTTTCAGGAGGTGATCGGTGAATTCTTTCAATGGTGATTTTGCCTTCTGATTCTACAATCTCAGGGCAGTTTTCTTTCAGGATTTCCTGGAAGATCGTGCTTAGATTCTTTTTTACATCATGGCTTTCAGGAAGTTCAGTAATCCTTAGACTGTCTCTCCTAGGTCTATTTTCGAAGTCAGTTGTTTTTCCTAGGAGATATTTCATATTTTCTTCTAATTTTTCATTTTTTTGTTTTTGTTTGACTGATTCTTGCAGTCTTACTGAGTCATTCACTTGCATTTGTTCAATTCTTTTTTTTAAAGTGTTGTTTTCTTCAGTTACCTTTTTAAGCTCCTTTTGTAACTGGGCAATTGAATTTTTTTGTTCATTGCACTCTTTTTCCACTTCACTAATTTTATTTTTCAATAAATTGGTGTCTTTTTCATATCTCTTTTGCAGGGCATTATATCCTTCTTGCAAGATATTGTATCCTTCTTGCACTGATTTCAATTTATTTTCCCATTTATCCTCCAGCTCTCTTTTGAGGTTCTTTATGCAATCTTCTAGAAAGGCCTTTTGAAAAGGGGACCAGTGATGGTCCTTGATAACTTCCTCTGGAGTTTTGTCTAAAGGAATCTCAGGATCTGGGATCATCCCTTCTTTCTCTCAATAGAAGCTGTCTATGGTGAGAGCTCTCTTTTGCTTCTTCATTTTTTTTTAGACAGTGTGGATGTCTCTTTAAGGCTTGAAAAAATGGCGGTTGAAGGACTTTGCCCTGGGGCAATTCGGCAAATTAACTTAAGGTGCTGGGCCGGTGGGGGCTAGGACTAAGCCCGAATTACTCCTTAAAAAGGGCAAATCTGCTAGAACACCTGTCCCCAATCAGGGCAGAGTATCTAGAGTGCCTCAGATAAACTCCAAGTGTTTGGAGTTTGGAGTTTCTAACACACTGAGCTGAGTCCTACCCTCACTTCCGGCTTGCACCGAGACCACTGTTTATTCCTCTGTCCGAGTTAAACAAACTTGATATGAAGTTCTTCAGAGATATCTGAAAGCAGTGTCCAAATATTTCTGGATTCGTTGACTTGAAGAGATCAGTTCAGAGGCTTATTTTATTGTTGATTTGAGAGAAGATGGGAGGAGGACGCAGAGAGTCACGTTTTCACTCTGCCATCTTGGCTCTGCCCCCCCCCCCCATCATCAGTTTCTTAATCTCCAAACCTAACAGTTTCCCCTCACCCCTGCCATCCTCCTTATACTTTCTGCAGTTTTTGACAATATGGAACCAACCACAATCACTAGATGCTGGTGTCAGACAACACTGGTGAAGTGGTGAGCAGACACACACACTACCAGTATCTCACACACTTTTCCAGTTTATGGTGTGCTTTTCTCTCAAGACACTAGTTGGTTTTCAAAAGGAATGGTTTTCCTTTCAAATCAGCAGTAGAAAATACTCATCCAAGGCCAGCCTAGCTGGTTAATAAACCTATTTAAGCTGAGAAGTCCTGCTTAAAGTATTCTTGTTGCCTTGTAAGGCTGTTAAATGACTCCAAGGCCCTAGTCAGAGATCATGATTTGGCAAAATACTGCAGTTTTAACTCTATCTCTCTTCTTATTCTATGGTATTTCTAATTTCCCCTCAGTGTTATATTCCAATAATAAATAGTTTAATATTGTAGGTGATTAACAGCTTTATCACATTTGACTTAAGAAATAAATGTTTTTTTTAAATGGATAAAGGAACTTAAATTTTTTTTATTTTGAACTCAACAAATGTTTATACACATGAACATTTCCATAAGCAATGAACAGGAAAGGAAGATTGTATGTGAATATTTATACTGAGTGGGTAGTTTCTTTCTTTTAAAGTATTGTGTATCCTTCTGAACTTCCTTCTGTTATCTTAAATGCATTAAAAAATTTCATTGATATTCTTTTCTTATTTCTTTTTGGCAAGACTATCACTAGTTACCCTCAACTTTCCCCACCACACCCCAAGCCCTTCCTTCTAATACATAAACATAGTCAAGCAAAATCAATCCAATATGGGTCTGAAAAGTATTTCATTCTTTTCTCTAGCTTATCATTTCTCTGTCAAGAAGTGGCAAGCATCCTTCATTATCCATCTTTGGGGATTATGACTAAGAATTGTGATAATCAGAGCTCAAGCCCTTCAAAGCTGTTTTTTTTTAAGAGTAGTGTAATCATATAAATTGTCATAGTTTTGATCACTTCAGTCAGCATCTATTCATATGCTGTCCTAGTTTTTTTTCCTCCATCTGTCCCTTTTGATGTTTCATATGAAGCAATAATATTCCATTACATTCAAATGCCATAATTTGACCAAATCTTTCTCAATTGTTGAGAACCCATTCTGTTTCTGTTTTTTTTGTTATAGCAGAAAGTGCTGCTATGAATATTTCTATATATACATAAATATTTATATATAAAAATTATTATATATGAATATATTTATATCACAGATTACCCTATCTTACACTCTCCTAATTAATGCACATGGTATCCATGGGGTTAATGGACATATACTTATAGAAATCTAGCAGGTTTCCATAATATATGTGCAAAAAGCAGATTTACTTCCTAGACAATTACATTATATTGGGAGAAGACAATGCATAAAGTTGAGGTAGAATGTGAATGGGTAGGAGCCCACGTGGTAAGTAGGCTGGTATGGAAATAGAACATCCTGGAGCATACTTAAGAGGAGGAAAATAAACAGGATGATTGGGGCTTTTTAAGTTATAGTGGGGAAAATATATAGGGATGCGAAAGATATTGGAAAACTTATATTCCCAGAGCAATTGACAATCCTGGAGAGCCAGAGTTGACATCTTCTGTCTCTTTAGAGAATAGTTAGCACTACTTGCCATCTGCTGGGTAAAACCAGTTCACTGCTCCCCTTCTGGTCCTTATACTTCTCCCAAATAAAGTCACTTTTCTTCTACTCTCAAGCCATTAAAATATGACAACTTCTTTTAGCATACTCTTAGTACTCTTGACAAGGTATGAAGAAAGTGTCAAGCTCTTTCAGTGACAATTAGTTCCCTTCCACCAGGAAAATGTCAAACTTCTCAGATGTTCATTGAAGTTCTGAAGAATTTTTTTTTCTCAAGATCTTTAAAGTGATAAGGCTATATATCCTTTTTTCACCCAACTCTTTAAATAATCTAGAGAAAATAGAATCCCAACCAATTTTTAGCAAAGACACATCTCTTCTCACAGCAAAGCAGATGCAAAACCTGTCTCTTCCTTTCTGCTTCTCCCTTTGAAATCAAAGAGGAAAGTAAAAAGAAACCCCTGGGATGTTTCACGTCTCTTATGCTTTAGATGATGTTAGAGGGCAATCCTGTCTTTTTCCAGCTGATCAGCTCTCAAAAAAGCCACACATCTCTTTCATTTAGCACAGCTCTCAGTCAAACATTTGCCAAACCTGCTTCTAAGCTCTGATCAACTCCTATGACTTCTGTCCCTGGATCCTTCTGTTCTCAGCTTCTTCTCCTATTTCTATCTTGATTTCTTTCCTTCCTATCTTCCTGGCTTCTAATGTCTCAAATCAGGACCTTGTTGTAATTACTTCCCATCTCTCATTTATAATGTAATCTCAAAAGATCTATTTTTCTATCAGACATGACTTTGGCATTCCTTATTTAATGATTTAATTTTCCTATAATTTCAAAACACTAGTTTGGTTAATAGTTTGTCAACTATGTCCTTCAAAAATCTGGAAACAAATGCAAAGAAGCTGTGGAACTACAATGTAATGCAGTCATCTATAAACCAGTCTCCAATTTCAAAAAGGTCCTTAGAACTGTTTGCTTTTCTTCAATATTTTATCTGAGAGGTTGCTTCTCCTCAAGCTTATTTATCAGAGTTCTTTGCATAAATGTTTTTCCTACCCCTTTCGGCAATCAATATCTTCACAAATGAAGGGGGAAGTATGTAAACAGAACTTGGTGATTTTATGAGCATAGTTCCATAATGCTTTCTGGAGCACATACCCCATGAATGTTTTGCTCAAAACACCTTAGACATAGCACTGCATGAAGGTGACCTCATGACTGTAGTCCTCCTCCTACTTCTAACCTTTTAATGCTTTTGCCTTTCTCAGATCTCATAACATGGCTTCTCTTTTTTTTTTTTTGAAGATTCAAAGGAGGAGTAGAGGAGGTACCTAGGAATAATAATCATTCTCCCTCTTCAATGGCTTACATATTCCTCCAAACTATCCATTCTCCAGGTTAAACATCCACAATTCCTTGAACTAATCTTTATTTAGTGAGTTCTTTCTTAGGACTGCAAGTTTCATCAGAAGTCCCAGCCCTTGATATGTTGCTTATTTCCCTCCTTACTCAATTTTTCAAGATGCTGTACCTTGACTTCTCTGGAGGATGGCTATCCCATGAAACTGATTGATTTATTAGTAAGTCCTTATCTGAGGAAATCCCAGATACCCCGTTCACTCACTTCTTCCCTGTCAAGCATGCTCCAGTATATTCCACCTCCAAAGGACCCTTCTCATCAAGAGGGTTCTTCTTACCCACTTTCCACCACAGCTTTATGCTTATATACCCACAATGGTATATAAGCATATAGAAAGTGGGTCTGGTTTTTGTACCCCTAGCACTTTTCACTGTTTTTTGGTATATAGTAAGTGCTTAATAAATGATGTATCATTTGACATGATCTCAAGGCTCCTCACCATTCTTGTTATCCTCTATTGGGTACTCTCCAGTTTATCAATGTCTTCTAGTTCCTGTCAAAGCAGACTATAGTAAGACTTTGATTTCTCTAGTCCTAGTTACTATGCTTCTCTTTGTTGTTGTTTTAGCTATTTGTTGTTAAAGTTTTATTTGTATCTATTACTTTATGCCACCTTAATTTCCAAATATTCCACTTCTCTCTTATATAGAGATTCTTCCCTTATAACAACAAAAAAGAAAAAATGGTCAGCAACCCCCCCCCCAACATATCAACTTTGGTGACTTGTAGCATAGCAATAGCCCATACTCATTGTTCCCATCTCTTCCACAAAAGGAGGAAGGTATACTTTCTAGGACTGTTTTCTAGGACCTTGTAATTCAATTTCATTTTATTGTTCTTTTGTCTGCATTGTTATAGTCAACACATTTTTATTTTCCTGGTTCTGTTTATTTCAATCTCCATCAGTTTGTAGAAATCTTTCATATTTTTCTGAATTCCTAAACTTAATTTTTCTTAGCTCAGTAATATTCCATTATATTCTTATACCACAATTTGGTTAGTCATTCCCTGACTGATGGATACCCATTTTCTTTCTACCACAAAGATTTGTTCTCTGAATATTTTGGCATATATAACACCTTTCTGTAGCTGAACTCCCTTCAAGTCTGTACCAATTAGTGAGACCTCTGGGTCAAAAGTTAAGGATATTTTAGTCACTTTTCCTATCTCTTTCTTTTAAAAAATATGCAGAAGGGAAAATTACTGTCTCTTCTCTAGATCTTCTTTTTGCTTTTCTCTCTCTACCTTCTAATTCACCTCCTGGGTCAATGAGCCCAGTCCGTATAAGTATTCATAGAATGTTAGGCTGATGCAATCCCCACTTTGGAGTATGTGCAAACATTCTCTGGTTTCAGGCCACTAACCATATATACTGAAGGAGAGACTCTGATGGCTAAGGAGTACAATCTGGGTGCATTCAAAAGATACTAGCAGCCTGAGCTATTCACTTTTTGGTTTGACTCTTTTCTGTTGAGATAAGAAAGACAATGTGAGTTCTTAAAGTTCTTCCCATCTGAGGCTGACATGTTCCCTATGAATTTAGACCATGGTTATTTGTCTTTGTATTTATTATTTCTACTTTTAGGCAAAGGAAATGATTTTGATTTTATGAACTGCCGAAGATCAGGAAACTGAGTTGTCAGGAGGTCCAAGAATGTGGTACATGGATTTTATAAATAAATAGTCCAGCATTGATCCCCTGAGGAACAACCTTCAGGACTTAGCTGAGATATGAAATCATTTTATGTTTACATTGAATATGTTCTAGGGTATGGTGAGGACCATTTAAGGAAATGTCTGAGGCCAGATTTGAACTCAGGAAGACTTCCTTGATTCCAAGCTCAGTGCTCTATCCATTGTGCCACCTATGATGCTATAAATTATCTGCTTCGTACAAGGCACTGCCCTAGATACTGGGGATACAAAGATAAAATCAAAAACAATCCCTGTCCTCAAAGAACTTGCATTCTCATAAGGAGATTCAACCAGTAAACAGAAAACATATATATACGCACATATATTCATATACATATTATACACACACACACACATATATTTAAATATATGTACCGGTTGGTTGATTGGTTGTTGTCTTTTGTTCTTAAAGAGGATCAAAATGACATTCACTATATTAGGGTCAAGTTAATGTGTCCAGGTATGGCTAATCAGACCAATAAGAGCTTAGAAGATTCTGTCACAGGTTGGACACAAATAGTCCCTATGAACATTTGGGATAGATTCTCTAATTTTGCATATCTCATGTTTCTTCTGAATTAATTCAATTCTGCTTTGCTCATACAGCACAGCACCTTTTCTGATGATGGCACACCATGTTGGGTGATCCTATGCCAGTATCTCCTATACCATATAATCAGTTTAAAAATTTTAAGAGAAACCTTGTCAGTGTCCTTATATTACTTTTTTATTACCACCTTGTGAGCATTTACTCTGTGTGAGTTCTCCATATTTTTGGCAAGTGTAGGTTTGGCATTTGAACAATATGGTCAACCAAACAGAGTTGTGCTCCCTGCAGTAGAGTTTAAATGCTTGGCAGTTTAATCTGGTGTCTTATCTTGCTACATGATCTTCAAAATCTTCCTAAGACAGTTCACAAATGGAAGCGATTCAATTTCCTGCTATGGTACTGGTATACTGTCCAGAACATGCATGCATACACAAACATCTCTCTCTCTCTCTCTCTCTCTCTCTCTCTCTCTCTCTCTATATATATATATATATATATATATATATATATGTGTATATATATATATATATCCATCCATTCATCTATCTATCCATCTATCTATCTCTCTATCTATATAATTATTTGAGGAAGGAGAAAACACTGACAATTTGAGCATTCAGGAAATGCTCTCTGTGAAGATGGCAGATGTATATAACCATGAAGAGATTCTCAGTGGCAGAGGTGAGGCAGGAATAAATTCTGTCCTGGAGGATAGCTTGAACAAAGGCATGGAGGCAGGAGTTGGTATGACAGTCTGGAAAGAAAAGAGCAGACCAGTTTGGTTCTAGAGGAGAGTAATGTGACATAATTTGGGAAAGGTAGACTGAAGCCAGATTGTGCAGGGTTTTAAACACCAAGCCAGGGAATGAATTTGCATTTTCCTCTAGAGGCAAAAGGGAGGCAGTGAATTTTCTTGAACAAGGGAATGGCGTGGTTAGACTTGTGTTTTTGGAAAATTGTTTTGGCTGTTTTGTGGAAAATGGAAAGGGGAAAGCCTGGAAACCAGGGATATAATTAGGAAACTGTTTCAATGTTGAAAATTATTGAGATGTGTTAAGGGGGAAAAAATGACAAATTTGTTCATTGCATTTTTGTTTCATTTTCTAGGGCCAAGGCTGACTGTTTAAGTAAAGGCTTTTGACTTGCTTATGGGCTAATAAATTAAGTAGGTCTAGATTTCACAAGTGATTTTGTGTTTTATGAGCCTTGTTCTTCATACCAGCAAGCTCAGCAAATGTGTTTTTCCGTGTTAAAAGCTTTAAGGTAGAATCTTTTGCTATTCATTTTGGCAAGAGAGGCAAAAGAAATGTATTCATCAACTTACTAATTATCCTTCCCTCCTCTTGAATATTGACTTTCATATAATCTTGAGTCTATGTATGTATATATCTATACATCTGATGTAGAAGATAAGTACCTATAAGTGAATGATAATGTATTTGGATATTCACAATTATATTCCAGTTTTACACATCTTACAAGTTATAGTAGAAACTAGGCTCCATTATCATTTCCACATTGACACTTAGCCATGGCATAGACTCTTACTTTATCGTTCTGTCATTAAAGGTAATTATTAGGTGGCACAAAGCTGAGAATAAGGCTAGCACTTTAGATGACAGAATCAGGACCTGAAAATGGTCTCTAGAGGCTAGAACATTGGAACTGAATCTAATAAAATTAAATCAGGAAGGCACGAATCTAAAGACTTTCACCTGAGTTTAAAAAAATCTGCTTCATATATGCAAGATTGAGGAATGATTAGATGGCTATTTCTGTAAAAAGGGATCTGGGGAGAATAAGTGGGGTTGCAAGCTGAGTATGAATCAGCAATAAAAGCTACTTGTACCTTGGGCTTCAAGGAGAAGCATAGAATTTCACAACAATGGGACTGCAGTCTCATTGGGTATTCTACCCTATTCATACCACATCTGGAGAATTGTATGTTCAGTTCTGGACACCCCATTTCAGAAATGATGTTGAAGATTTGGAGCATATTTAGAAGAAATCAAGTGGAATGATGAGGGAACTAAAAACTAGAATAATTGATTTGTAAAATTAATGGTGTTTATCTCAGAGAAAATGACTTGGAGGGAGGGGAAGGACATAATAGCTATCTTCAAGTGAAAGATTATCCATGGAAGAGATCCTCCTTGTTGTTATTACTTTCTACCCTCTGCATACTATTTAAGTTGATAACTTATTTATCTATCATAAAGTAGATGATTATTGTATCACCCCCAGTAAAATATTAGCTCTTTGAGGGGCCAGTTACAACCTTTGTTTCATCTTCATATTTCTAGTACATAGTACAGTGTCTTGCACATTAGGTGCTAAAGGTGTTAAATGAATATTTATTGGATTAGATGGTATTGAAACAGATTCAGTGAATTATTCTGAGTCACTCAATAGTGAAACCATAATTGGTATACTACTTCAGTTCTGGACACCATATTTTAGGTAGGATATTGGTAAACTTGAGATAAAATTGTGGACCTTATTCTCAGGAAGACTAAGCTTACAAGAACCTTTGATTCTACTTCCCCATTGTCTTCTCTAGCAAATTATCCTGGCAACCATCCCTTCTCTATTCCATCTTCAATCTCTCCATATTTTCTTGTTTCTTTCCTGCTGTTTTCAAACACGTCCAACTTTCTCCTATTTTTCTTCTTCAAAAAAAAAAAAACAAACAAACAAAAAACCGACAACAACAACCCTCTCTAAATCTGCCACCACCCAAGCTACCATCTTTGTTTTCTCTTCCATTTCTTAGTCAACTTCCTAGAAAAAGACATTTACACTCAATGCCTCTACTTCCTTTTCTCTCTTTCTTCTCAACTTTTTGTAGTCTGGCTTCTGACCTTCTCTCTCAACTGAAACTGTTGTCACCAAAGTTATCAATGATCTCTTAATAGTCAAAATTTATGATTTTTTTTACAATCCTTGTCCTTTTTGATACCTCTGCAGCGTTTAGCAATATTAATTATCCTTACTCCTAGATTCTTTCTTCTCAATTCATTTTCTATCACGTTACTCTTTTTTTGGTATTCATGCTTTCTATCTGATTGCTTCTTCTTAATTTCATTTGCTGGATTTACTGAATTGTCATCCATATAATGCCTCCTAAATGGACTTTAAGTCTCTGTCCTGGCCTCCATTCTCTCAATACTCTCTGATCAGTTCTTCACATTGGCTTAATTGCTATCTTTGACAATGACTCTCAAAATATATATTTCTAGCCTTAGCTCTTCTTCTGAGTCCCAGATATTTTGAACTGATTGTCCCATAGGCATCTCCAACTCAATATGTCAAACACAAGGTTAGATTTTCCCTGACTTTACCTTTCTTCCAAACTTCCCAATCCCTTTCAAGGATTCCACCATCCATCTAGTCAATCAGGTTTGTAATCTCAATATTACCATCCATGCTCTAATTTCACTCATTCTACATACCCAATCTGTGACCAAATCTGGTCCCATATCTGTAATCCATCCTTTTCTTTCCACTCCCACCTCACCAATCCTAATTCAAGTCCTTATCACCTTTTATCTGGACTACTCAATTACCTTCTTAAAGCTAAATGACTCAACATAGAGGGAATGGGAATTAGAGTTAGGAAAACCTGAGTTCAGATCCTGCCTCTTGCATTTACCAACTGTGCTCCTGAGTAAGTCACTCAACCTCCCCATTCTCAAGTTTTTTTGTGTAAAATAGGGATAATAGTAGGATATACCTCATAAGGTTGTTGTGAGGATTAAATGATATAACCTACATAAAGTTTTTTTTTTGCAAACTTTAGAAGGCTGTATAAAGTTATTATTATTAGTGATCTTCTTACCCAAGTTTTTCTCCATTCCAATACATTCTCTGTACAACTGCCAAAGGTATTTTCCTAAAGTATTGATCTAGTCATAACAGTACTGGTGAGCAGCTACATGGCACAGTGGATAGAATGCTGGGCCTGGGCTCAGAAGCCCTGAGTTCAAATCTGGCTTCAGATACTTACTAGCTATGTGACTCAGTGTCACTTAACCCTGTTTATCTTAGATTCCTCATCTCTAAAATGAACTGGAGAAGGAAATGGAAAACCACTCCAGTATCTTTGCCAAGAAAACTCTAAATGGAGTGATGAAGAGTTTTCATAATTGAAATGACTGAACAACGTATCACTATCTTATTCCACTAGTTCCTTATTATTTCTAGAATTAAATCTTGACCTTTCAAGCCCTTCCTAATCTGGTCTCACCCCACTTTTCTAGACTTATTATACATTATTTCCTTTCATGAACTCTTTGGTCCAGCCAAAATGGCCTTATCATTACTCATAGACAATGATCTATCTAATCCCATCTCTGTGCTTTTACAGTAGCTACTCTGTTCCTTCTCTATTCTCATGGCTTAATTTCATAAGCTTCCTTGAGAGGTTGTCAATTAGCCCTCACTAAAGGTCTTCATGAAAAGGTTTGGTGACCACTCATTGAAAACATTGTAGAAGAGGGGCAGCTAGGTGGCGCAGTGGATAGAGCACCAGCCCTGAAGTCAGGAGTACCTGAGTTCAAATCTGGTCTCAGACACTTAACATTCCCTAGCTGTGTGACCCTGGGCAAGTCACTTAACCCCAATTGCCTCAGCAAAAAAAAAAAAAAAAAAAAAAAAAAAAAAAAAAAAAAAAAAAAAAAAGAAAAGAAAAAAGAAAGAAAAAAAAGAAAACATTGTAGAAGAGCTCCCTGTTCAGGTTGGATTAAAGGTCTCTGAGACTCCTTCCAATTTTGAGATGATTCTATGAGTCTGTGAATTTTAATCCATGAATTTGCTGATGATGCTTCTTTGTGGCCACTGATTTTTGGTTGGTTTACAGTACTTTTCTTCTACTTCTAACACAAATCCCTCTGCTTTGCTTAAGTATTTTTTTTATTTATCTCTTTTGCTTTTTACATTATCTTCATTTATTTTTCCTACCTAACTACTGAGGCATATTTTGTAACAAAGAATAAAAAAGGGGAAAAATCAATTTAGTGTTACAGCTAATATGTTACAGCATTTAGTATGGATTGTCTTTACATTTAGTATGGTACCTGGAATATAGCATATACTTAATAAGTGTTTGTTAATTAACTTTTATTTTTCCTTAAATTTTTTAAAACTGAATTTCACTTTTATCAACTATCTTTTTTCTCCCTCCTACATGCCTCTCATCCTTATCCTCTACCTCCAATAAAGAAAAAAGAAAAACAAAATCTTAGTAACAAATAGGCACAATCTAGCAAAACAAATATAGATATTGTCCATATCGAAATATGTGTCTTATTTTACATATTTAGTCTGTCATCTCTCAATCAGCAGATGGGCAGCATTTTTCATCATCCATTCTATGGAATCTTGATTGATCATTATATTTAGCAGAGTTTTTAAGTCTTTTTTTTTTTTTACAAAGTTATAGTAGTTATATTGTATGTATATATGTATACATATATATCTATAGTATATTTGTATATAGTTATAGTATAAATTTGTCTACTACTTTGGCTTACTTCACTCTGCATGAATTTATAAAAATCTTCCTAAGTTTCTCTGAAATTATCTCCTTCATGCTTTCCTTCAACACAATAGTATGCCATTATGTTTGTAACCTTCTTCTCAAAGGTCTAATAGTCTTTCCTTGTTGGTGGAGATGGATTACTCAGTGTATAGCACCTATGTGAGAAGCAGATGAGATTGGTAAGAGAAGGTAAGAAGAGATTTGAGCTCTTTTGGCTTCCAACTTTGAAAGAGGAGACATGCAGTTCCAACTTCCCTTCAACCTGAAGTTGGACAAAAAGGCTCTGGAAAGGAGCTGACATGTAGAGGAGGAAGTACTTGGATCATGTCTCTATTCCTGGTTAATTACACTACGGAATCCAGGAATTTCCCATTTGATGAAATCTGAACCATTCACTTTTGGTTGAGCTGAGTTATTTCACTTCCAGTGGGAGAGCTCATTTACTTTTTGTATCTGTCTGATATGTATTTTCCTATGTATACTTTTTTAAAATTTGTTTTATTCTTGATGTGGACAGATGAGTTTATTTAATCTTTGTTATGTGTGTTCATTGAGGAACTGGAATTTGATGGAAAGGAAGTCAAGTCTTGGAAATATATAGCTTGGGGTATTCATTTCACTTTAAAGAATGACGAACAGGAGTAGAGGTAGCTTGAACCTTAAAACCATTTCCCCATGACTAATAATATTTAAGAGACCAAATAATTCTAGGCTGATACTCCCTCTTTCTAAGGTAAGTAGAGTGACCAACCTCTGGTCCCAACCTCCTGATTCCCTTTTTAGCAGAAATCAAAGTCTATTTCCAACAAAAGTGGTAGGAGGAGACCCTAGAAGTTTCTATTCTCATTTCCTTGCAGACCACATCTAAACAGAACTATGTGAACAGGCATATGTAACCTTCATGGGCCAAAAAAATCCTCAGTAACAAAAATCTCACATTCATATGCCATAATCTGTTTAGCCATTTCTCAATTGATGGACACCCTTTAATTTCCACTTCTCTATAGTACTTTCATAAGGTCTTTGGAAAAGGAGAAATAATCCAAATACTTGAAGAGGGACAGAGTTAATCCTCCCCCTTCCAAGAAACTGTCTCCAAGCACATTTCTTTTCATCATATCACTCTTTATAATTCTGTAACCTAGGATTACAGGATTTAGATTTTGAGTTGGAAGCCATCTAGTCTAGTCTCCTTCTTTAACAGATGAGGAAATTGAAACCTAGAGAAGTTAAATGACTTGCCTAAGCTTACACACATAATAAATTGCAGAACTGGGAGCTCTTTCCATTATGTCATTATTCTTCACTTTGTGCCACTAAATGACGTTTGTTTTTATTATTTAGCTCTCTCATCTGCAAATGTTTTGAGGTATCATGGAAAGAGTTGGAGTCAGAGATTGTGAGTTTTGGGTTCTACTCTGCTATTTTTAAACTTCTTGACCTTGGGCAAAATGACAGTTCTATACCTCTACTTCCTTATTTGTAAAATGGGGAAAATAATATTTCTCTGCCTTGTGGGACAGGATTATTCTGAAGGACAAATGCAGTGATGGATAGAAAGTACCTTGTAAATGATAAATTGCTATGTAAACATAAATTAATAAATTACATAATATATAAATCATGAATAATAGGATATAATTTAATTATAATAGTTGACATTTATATAATGTTTTAAGGTTTGTAAAACATTATATATACTGTATGTATATATATACACACACATATTTATACACATACATATACACATATATGTATGTATGTATTATCTCAGTGGATCCTCTTAATAACGCTGTAAAGTAGGAACTATAATTATCCTCATTTGACAGATAGTGAAACTGAGGTTAAGTGATTTTTCCAGGATCACACAGCTAATATATCTGTGAGGCAAGATTAGAATTGAGGTCTTCCTAATTCCAATCAGAACTTTGTCTAGTCCATCAAGATACCTTTCATATTTAGGAAGCCTAAATTAAATAATAATAATAATAGGAGGGAAGCATTTGCTATTTGTCAGACACTATGTTAAGCATCAGAGACACACATAATGTAAGACAGTACTTTCTCTCAAGGAGCTTACTTTTTTTTTTTTTTAGTTGTAATGGTTTTTTTGTTTATTGTGGCATTTCAAAATGAAATAACAATATATTTTATATTTTAATTGAAGCTTTTTATTTTCAAAATATACACATGGATAATTTTCAACATTCACTCTTAAAAAATCTTGTGCTCTAATTTTTTTCTCTCCCTTCTCCCCACCTCTCTTCTAGATGGCAAGTAATCCAATATATGTTAAACCTATGTAATTCTTCTATTCATATTCCCACAATTATCTTGCTGCACAAGAAAAATCACATCAAAAAGGAAAAAGATGAGAAAGAAAACAAAATGCAAGGAAACAACAACAAAAAGATCGTAAATATTATGTTGTGATCCACACTCAATTCCCACAATTCTCTGTCTGGATGCAGGTAGCTCTCTTTATCACAAGATCATTAGAATTGGCCAGAATCAAATTCATTGATAAAGAGAGCCACTTAGGAGCTTACTTTCTAATGGGGTTGGGGGTGGGGAAGGCAATACACAAAAGGAAGCGGAAAGACCTTGGGGTGAGGGACTGAAAAGGTGATTAAAGGTACCCTCTATGGGATGGGATTGGAGGGTGGGAATGCAAGGCCACAGAGGATATTTCTGGTTGAGGCTGTAGTAGAGACCTAATTTTGAAGTCTGGAAAGTCAGCAATTGGGCCGGGAGGAGAAGAATTGCAAAGCACTTGATAATTTACATATAAATACTTTGCAAACCTGATGTCTTTGGTGCTTACAACTCCATAAGGCCAGAATGATGGGTATCCTTCAGATTTCACAAGTGAGGAAACTAAGACTCAAATAGTTTAAGGGTCTTGTGGGTGTCCACACAGTAAGTGTCAGAGGCAGGATTTGAAACCAGATTTTCTTGATTACAAGTCTTAACACTTCATCCACTATAATATGAAATTTAAAACTTCAGAAAGAGTTTCTCTCATTTCTCTTGTATCCCTCCTAGTATGCAGCAGCACCAGGAAATATAGTAAGTACTTAATAAATACTTGTTAAATAAATTGAATTGAGAAGTCTACTGACAGTTAAACAGAACTGAAGCTGTGTAGTTTGACACATTGGACAAAGGCCAACCGGAAAGCTCAGAAACTTCTTAATGTCCAAAATGGCCCTTTTAGCCCAATGCCAGGATTTAGAGGACTGAGTAGTATGGAAAGATTTAAGGAGGTGAGGGTGGTACGTGCCAGGTACCTGGAAATGCCTGCCTTCTATCCCATCCCTCCCATCAAGCAAACACTCCTCTCTTGTTTTTTGTGTAGGCTAAAAGCAATTAGTCCTGAGATGAATGGCTTGAAATCAGTTGCCAGACACTTCCCTTTGTGCTACCAAGGTCCCAGTCTCCGGTTCCTCCCTGAGTGTTTTCTATTTTCTGCTCTGTCTGGACAGACCCGATTGTCTAGCTCTGTCTGCTCCCAGCCTTCCTTAGGAAAACTGTTCCCTCCCTCCAAGCTGATGAGTGCCCTGGCTGTCTCTCCCACTTTGGGAGGGATTCTTACATATGTTAGGAAGCTAACAGGATGAAGAGAAACATCTCATTTCAGTGGCTGGATGGGCTGCCAGGGAGAGGAAAACCTTTGAGCTGTCACCATGCAGGTCCCACTTATCCAGAGCCAGCCTTCATTCATGTCTTCCTGCCCAGAGGCTTATTCAATCACTGCTTCCAGGAGCTGGGAGGAAAGGAGAGAAGGGGCAGGGGCAGGAAAGAATTGAAAGAGAAGACTTGACAAAGAGAGAACTGACATAATAAAAGGGGAAGAATGGATAGAGAACTGGCAAAGAGGATGATGGGAAGGAGAGAATCAATAGGTGATGAGAGAGGAAAGATGGTTGAAGGAGAACTGGCGGAGAACGTGGAAAAGGGAGAGGAAATAGAAATGGTGAGGATGAGAAGGCAAGGAGAGGGGAAGAGAGAATTGATAAGACTGATAGGAGGGAAGAAAAAGGGGCAGAGAGAGAAGATTGGATTGAAGGAGAGTGGGGTTTCTTTTGACCTGTCTGAATTTGGGCCAAATGAGCACAGAAATTGATTGGGGAGTATGACTTTGATGTGGGGAAATCTGGGCTTAGCTGTGTGACCTTAGTAACATTGCATTCTATGTGCTCAGTCTAGTCTTTGACAAATCATTCAGTTTTTCTGCACATCAGTTTCCTAATCTGTACAAGGAAGGCATTGAAGTATTCCTTTTGGCTCTTTTCACTCCTGCCATTTCGAATTCATAAGATTCAGAGCTTCAGCTAGGAGCCTAACTGATAATTTAATCCAAGTCCTTCAGTATAGGAGTGGCAGTCCAGGAGTGTGCTGATAAACATTTAACTACCAGCTATCCAGAAATATATATATATATATATGCATATATATATATATGCACCACACCTTTAAATTTAATCTGCATTAACTTTTTTTTTTTTTTGCTTCACTTTTTCAGTTCTGGACCATCAGCAAAACAGAAAATCAAGCACCAATTTGTGGTATTTGCCAATTTTCAAGGTTTAAATATGTACACTGAAAATTCAACTATCAGCTCTTTGGAGCCTGTAGGATTTGGCTCCAGCACACCTCTGGGAGGTACCTCATTTCATAGATGAGAAAAATGAGGCTCAAAGAGGTTAAATGATTTGCTGAACATCAGTACTGAGATATAAAACCAAGTCTTCCAACTATAAATCCAATATTTTTTCCATTAATTCTCCAGTTGCATGTAGCTGATCCAGGATGATCCAGGGACTTTAAAAAGAGCTACATGGGGAAGTGATTTGCAAAGTGACTGAGAATCATGATTTTCCAGAGGAGAGGAGCAGGGAAAAAAATCAATTTTTTCTTGACAATATCTTTAACTATCACTATTCTTTGTGAATGGGACTTTGCCCTGGACAAGTTTGTTTTGTTGGCCCAACAAGAAATAATTTGGGAAAAATGTTTTAATTGTTTTTGTAGATGCATCCACTATGGATACAATTCCATGAATCTGAGTTAGGGAGTTATTCAGCCTTACAATGTCTTAGTTTTGCCACCAGGATAAAAGGTTTCATATTGATACTGGCCCTAAAACCCCATCTAAAAACTGAGAGGATGAATATTCTAATATTCTTAGAATGAGAATGCTCTAGGGAAGTAGTTCTCAATATGTAGGGTGATAATCTTTGAGGTAGCCACGGGATTAGTATTTTTATTACTTTTGACAAAATGTACAGTATGGTTAAGTATAATAAAAAATATGCCTTCCCCTACTGAATAAAAAATGTCTCACAATCACTCTTGTTGCTTAGTTATTTTTCAGTCATGTCCAACTCTTTGTGACCCTTTTTGAAGTTTTTTAGTGATAATATTGGAATGGTGTACCATTTCCTTTTCCAGCTCATTTTTACAGATGAAGAAACAAAGACAAACAGGGTTAAGTGAGTCTCTGAGACTGGATTTGAACTCAGGTCTTTGTGATGTTAGCCCTGGCCTTCTTCCTTGTGCCACTTAGCTGTCTTCATATACTGTTATTATTGTTCAGTTGCTCACTTCTGTCCAACTCTTCATGGCCCCATGTACTACAACATGCCAGGCTCTCCTGTCCTCCACTATTACTTGAAGTCTATCCAAGATCATGGTCATTGCTTCCATGACACTATCTAGCCATCCTCTGCCATCTCCTTTTCCTTTTGCTTTCAATCTTTCCCAACATCAGGGGAATCCCATTTTCTCATTATGTGGCCAAAGCATTTAAGCTTCAGCTCCATTATTTTGCCTTCCAGTGAATAGTCTGAATTAATTTCTTTAAGTTTTGACTGATTTGAACTCCTTGCTGTTCAAAGGACTCTCAAAAGACTTCTTCAGCACTATAATTCAACAGTGTTGATTCTGACGTACAATTCTCACAACCATCCATTGTGACTGGAAAAACCATTGCTTTGATTATATGGACCTTTGTTGGTAAGGTGATGTTTCTAATTTTTACTATGCTGTCTAAATCTGTTATAAGTGATTATTTTCCAAATGTTTATCAATGCTCTCATGATGGAGAAAATACATATTCATTTAAAAGTGTTACTGTATTCCTACTAGCTTCTTATCATTATGCATTTTCTAAATGCTCTCTCTCTCTTCATCTCTATCTCCTGGCATCTCAGATGTAGCCCCACCTTCTGTAAGAAGTTTTTCCCAGGCCTCCTTAATCATTATGGTTTTGTCGAAGTTTATTATCTCCAATTTATCATCATCATCATCATCATCATCATCATCATCATCATCATCATCATCATTAGCATTCAGATAGTTTCTATTATATGCCAGGAACTCTGCTAAACACATTACAAATATTTTTCTCATTGGGTTCTCACAACAACCCTTAAAGATAGATGTCATTATTACCCTGATTTTATAGTAAAAAAAAAAAATCTGAGCCATAGATATTAAGTAATTTGCCCAGAGATATACAGTTAATAAGTGTCTGAGTTCGAATTTGAACTCAGATCCTCCTATCCAATGTATCATGCAATTGCTCCTAGTTATATATGTATCTTGATTATACATGTGGTTGTTTGCATACTATCTCTCTCATTAGACTGTGACTTCCTTGAAAGCAAGAACTACTTTTTTGTTTTATTATTATTATTATTATTTTGCTCTTTCTTTGTTACTTCAGTGATTAACACAGTGCCTGGACATAGTAGCTGTTCAATATATAGTTGATGACTTTATATTGTTAATACAACTATTATCATTGGGGTGGAATTCAAGAACTATTTTTTTAATTAAAAAGGTATACTCATGCTTGAAAACACTGGAAAGCACTGAGATAAGTTTTTAAACTACAAAGGGTTGGATTTGTATTTGCCTTCTTTTCTTCTCCAAGAGATTATAGAGTTTAGAGCTTGAAGGGAATTAAGATTACACAGTTCAGGAGTTTCCCATCTGAGCTATATATTTCCCCAAAGGATAGAAGAATGTTCAGAGTGCACAAGGAAGATTATCTTACTGAAATATTCCAAAAGTAGAAGTGTTGGTGAAAAATTGTTATATATTAAATAAAATTCTCTTTATAAAAATAATTAAAATCTTTTATCTTTTTTCTTATATGGACAGTTTTTTTTCAGTTCATATTGTATGTGAATTCCGCCAAAGCAGGGACTGTCTTATTTGTGTACTTGTAGTTCAAGCAATTAACAAACACCCCTTCCTTCCTTCACTCCTTCGTTCCTTCATTCCTTCGTTCCTTCCTTTGTTCCTTTGTTCCTTCATTCCTCCTTTCTCTTCTTCGTTCCTTTGTTTCTTCGTTCCTTCCTTCTTCCTTCCTTCGTTCCTTTGTTCCTTCCTTCCTTTCTCCTTCCTTTCTTCCTCCTTCCTTCGTTCCTTCCTCCTTCGTTCCTTCCTTCTTCCTTCCTTCCTTCATTCCTTCCTCCCTGCCTGCCTTCTTTCATAGCTTACCACAGACCTTTACTAGCTGTGTAATCCTTAGCATTTCACCTCTCACTCAGTTTCCTCATCTGTAAAATGGGGATGATAATAAAACCTGTTATATCTTAAAGAATCAAACTTTTCTCAGCTCTAATTTTTTCATCTGTAAAATAGCAAATATATTAATGAGAGATCACGTGGATCAGGGAGTTATTAGAGAGCTGTCCTCAGAGTCAGGAGATCTCTAATTCAAATCTGCCTCTGACATACACTGTTTGTGTGGCCTTGAGCAAATCAAACACTCAAGTCCCAGTCAACCCTGTGAGACCATAAATTGCAGAATAGTTCCTTATTGGACTGGTAAAGAGAAGTTCTAGACTGATGACATCACAGGACCTAGACCCCCTGAAACACCTCATAGGATAGATGGAAGGCTCAAATAAGTTAATTAATTACATAAAGCTGTTTGCAAACCTTAAAATGCTATATAAATGTTGGTGTTGTTCAATATTATTACACTAGGGGCATCTAGGTGGTGCAGTGGATAGAGCACCAGCCTGAAGTCAGGAGGACCTGAATTCAAATCTGATCTCAGATACTTAACAGTTCTTAGCTGTGTGACCCTGTGTAAGACACTTAACCCCAATAGCCTTGGAGATATATATATATATAGATAGATATAGATATACGTTTATATCTATATCTATCTATCTCTATATATAATTATTACACTAAGGTAACGACTTATGGTTCACATAGACACTCTGAGACCCCAAGCAAATAAGTCAGAAAGTTTGCCTTTTGTATGATTTTTAGAATTAGGAATTCTCTGCTCTGGAGCAAATCTTTTTCTCTCTCCTTTCCTATCCAGGAATCCTGGGAGAGTTCGGGCAGTTATATAAACCATGGTTCTTCCAGCTGATGATGCTCTTCTCCAGCTTCATTTTTATTTACAACAAACTTATGGCCTCTTCCCATAGAATGGAATAAAACTCCTTGTGATCAGAGTCTGTTTCATCTCTGTCTCTTTATGATTTTGTCTAGGATTTGGAACCCCACAGGTGCTTAATAAAATGCACATTGAATCAAATTGAGTAACAAGGGTCATTTTGATCCCCATTATCATAGCTTTTAGCTCTATAATCCTTTATGGTCACTTGATTCTGGCACTAACCCTCTAAGGTTGGTAGGATGGTGGGGTGCTATTATCTTTCAGATGAGAAAACTGAGATTCAAAGACAATAAAGTGAATTGATCATGTCCTTACTCTTAATCACAGGAGTTTTTGGTATCCTTCTCTTCCCTGGTAGTTCTAGAAAACAAACAAAAACAGAAAACTGATATGGAACCAGTGCTGAATTTGGAGTGAACATCTGAACTCATGTCTTTTGATCTCAGGCCAGCGTTCTTTCCACTGAGCCACATGAGCAGAGAAAGCCTTCTGTTTTAGGCTGTGGCTTTCTCAGAAATCTTGAGAGATACTTAAAATAAGTTATGAGGTCTCTGTGGAGAGATGAAAAGAGAATGACCTTTGCTGCTAACATGCAGATAAACACAATTTCTGTTGTTGGGGGGTGGGAAGAGGTTGCAGTTTCTCTTGTAGGCAATTTTTCATTATTTTCAAGTTAGCTCTGGGATATACTCTTCAGTGGCCCTTCTCTTCCTGTGATGGTGGTCTCTCAGCCCTTTCTCCATGGCCCAATCTCTACGACCCTACTGGCATGCCACAGGGAAGTGACTGCAGCCCTGGCAACTTCAAAATCTCCGAGGGTCACCAGCATCATCTCTGAGTCCGAGAGCAAAATGGCATCCAGGCTGACTTCTGGAAGTTGGGCATCTTCCAGCAGCCTCAAGGGAACTGGCTCAGATATGAGGACTCTCTAAATAAGGATAAGAAAGACAGTGAGAAATGTGTGTGTGTGTGTGTGTGTGTGTGTGTGTGTGTGTGTGTGCACGCTCACATACACACACACATATATGTATAAGTAAGGTAGGGGCTCAGAAAATATTTTCCTATTCCTTCTGAGCAGTGAGCAGCCTTCCCCCACCATCCTCCCCCAAGGTTATGGCCCCTAGGACTGGCTCACTTGCTGCATTCTCTAGCTCTGACTCCTCACTAGTATTTCTTAAGTTGCTTCCTCCCAAATCCCAGGCAGATATGTTTTCCACCTCATTTGGCACTTGCCAAAGGTGCTTGGTTGACACAGCCCCTAGCAGAGCAGAAGGCCTCTCTTTTCCTCAGGCTAGTGCCAAGAATTCCATTCCTGGCTTCCTGGAAGGAGGAACATAGAGAATATTTTTTCTGAGTCACGGAGGACCCCAAGTTCATTGTGAAATTGGCCTTGCCAGAAATCAAGCGAACCTATTATCTGGGCAGGAATTGTTAGGAATTACCCAGGTGGACAGTTGTCCCCCTGTGCTCCCCATCCAGTACTTAGAGTATCATTCTCATTACAAGAAAATGAAACTGCCTGGGAGGCCGAGTTTGGATTGGAAGCATATGGAGGGATTAGGGAAGGATAGACTGATATCTTCAAACAGGGATGTGCTGGAGTCAACTCATACCAGCTCAAGAAAATCAACTGTTTCATCCTGAACATTTTGCCTTGGAAATTGGCAAATGCTACAAATTAGAGTTTGATTTATCCTTTTGTTGATTGTCCAGATTTACAAAAGTGATGGAGAAAATGGAGATTATAATCTGTATTATAAATGATGCAAATTAAATGTTAAGATATATATATATGTGCCTTGACATTTAATTTTTAATTTAAAAATAGTATATGTATATATATATATATACATATATATATATATATATATATATATCTCCACACCATTATTTTTTCCTGAAGAGCTGGTGGTTAAACATTGACCAGCACACTTTAATTTTCGATGGTCCTTTGGTGTGTAAGGATGCCTATAGAAGGAGAGGATTTATGGAACTGATGATATATAGTAAAAAAGTCCCACTTTATCAGGGAGCAGGCAGGAACTAACTTAATCCACTCTGGACCAACAACCAAAAGGTTGGAAAATCCTGGATTTGGCAATTAGCTGATATGCTTCATGTTTTCATCTGTCAAATGGACATAATAACACCAACCTTAATTATCACACAAGATGAGAATGGATATAATACCACTAACCTTAATTATCACACAGGATGAACAGTCAAAGTAGCAATGAAGATGCTTTGAAAATTTAAAACAGTGATATTCCAATCTACGGGGGAATTATTATTTTATTGTCTTAAAGACACAATACAGAGAATCACTAAGGCATACAGATAAAATGTTGGACTTGGAGGCAAGGAGAGAGGTTAAAATCTGCCTCGTTATGAATATAGGAAAATTATTTAATGTTTCTGAGCTTCAGGTAACTTTAAGACTATGAGTTATAGAGGGATTATGGTTGAAATTATTTGTTCATTTATTTCTTCATGATTCCATTTGTTGTTATTGTTTTTTTGGCAGAGATACTGGAGTGATTTGCCATTTCCTTTTCTAACTCATTTTGCAAATGGGGAAACTGATGTGAACAGGGTTATGTGACTTGCTTAGACTCATACAACTAGTAAGAGTCTGAAGTTGGATTTGAACTCATTGAAGATGAGCCTTCCTGGTTCCAAGCTCAATGTGCCATCCATTGCACCAACTAACTGCCCCTAATGGTCTACATAGTTGGAAGGAATTTCCACATTTCATTGTAAGATCCTTCAGGCCTGGATAATAACACTAGTAATAATTTATTACAATAATAATTAATGTTAATATAAAAATAAGAATTGGTATTATCATTGTTATCATAGCTAACATTTGTATAATGCTAACCATGTGCCATATACTAACTAATGCTTTACAATTATCTCACTTGGTTCTCACAAGAACTCTGGGAGGTTGGTGCTATTATTATTCTCATTGTGCAGATGAGGCAAATCAAGAGTAAATGACTTGCCCAGATCACTGAGCTAGTATCTTAGGTTTCAAACTCAGGTTTTCCTGACTCTAATACCAGTCAATCTACAGCTTTAGAAGGTTAAAACTGGCAATAATACTTTTAAAGTATCCAAACAAATATCTAGATAATATCAATGAACCATAGGGTTCCCTAATTCAAGGCACTTATGGAAAGAAGAACACTGCCTTCTCAAAAAGGAGGGAGAGAGCATTGGGAGTATATATTTGGTTTAAAACCTCTCAGAACCACCTCTGGAACAAACAGACAACATGTTAGTAAATGCTAGTAAAGGCTGGCAAAAGATTGCTACCTCTGGGCTTATTGAATGTGACCCATATTGCTTTATTTCTGGATAGACCCCATGAAAGGCCCAGATTGAAGAGTAGAACCAAAAAAGCCTCTGTGGGTGACATCTACATAGAATCAACCAACAATACATCAACAAAGAAGGTTTGAATAAATGACTGAAAGATGGATTCATTCACAGAAATGATGGGATTTATGATAGCCAAGAATAACAAGCTCTGTGTCCAATGGTACAGAAGGCTCATCATTAAGCATCATGGAGCTATTGCTTAAGGCAGAAGAAATGGTAGAAACTGAGCTGCAAATTGCTGGAAGTTGGCCAATTTTGTTACCTATGAATACCTAGAAAGGCACAATCAAGTGGTCAGAAGCACACTGTCATTCAAAACTATCATGCCATGTCATGAAATGACATTGACTCATACAAATTTGCCAAGTTAAAAAAATTATTTTTTTGAGAGGAAATTGGGATTAAGTGATTTGCGTAGGATCATACAGCTAGTAAGTGTTAAATTGGATTTGAACTCAAGTCCTCCTAACTCCTGGGCCCCAACAATGTTTTTACTAGGTGCTGTCACATTGAATATTCATGACCTACAATGTATTGTAGATAAAACTTGTAGCTGTAAGGACCATTTACACAAGCCTTTTCCCCTTCCTGGAAATTGGGAAAGTGTTTTGCAAATAGCCCCCAGAGACAGGTTATATAGAAAGTAGTGCATTGTGAGGGCATCCACTCCATTGATTTAGTTTGTCATAGTCCTTCTGAAAATGTTTCATCATTATTAGGGTAGTTTTGATTCCAAGGTGACAGGTGAATAGGATCATACATACACCTGAAAGAGACCTTAGAGAGTTCAGCTAGTCCAGTCCCTCATTTTTTAGATGGGGAACTGATCTATAGCAGATTTAGGGTTTTATTTTAATTCAAATCTTCTGAGTGTGGATTCAGTGTTCTATCCATTGAATCACAGTACCTCCACATAAGTAGGAAAATTCATTCTGATGATTATTTCCTGCCAAAAAGACATTTTTGATTTATATAGTCTTAATGCACAGCTTTCATAAGTTAAATGTCTCTTCGTTATTAGGAAATATGATCATAAATTTAGAACTTGAAGGAACTCTTATAGATCAGCTAGTTTTGTTCACTTTATTTTGCAAATGAGGAACTGACCCCCAGAGAAGTGAAGGACTTGCCCGGAGCTATACAGGGAGTTCATGGCACATCTGGGATTTGTGATTCCAAGCCCAGCCCATTTCTCAATGCACTTCCTCTTTTAAAAACATGATTTAAGGCAGCAGTTTTCAAACTTTTTGACCTTTGGCAATCTTTACACTTAAAAATTAAGAACCCATCAAAGAATTCTTATGTAATATGTTTACCATTATTAAAAACTAAAATATCAGGGCAGCTAGCTTGTGCAGTGGATAGAGCACCAGCCCTGAAGTCAGGAGGATCTGAGTTCAAATTTGGCCTCAGATACTTAACACACCTTAGCTGTGTGACCTTGGGCAACTCACTTAACCCCAGTTGCCTCAGCAAAAACAAAACTAAACTATCATAGTAATATTATGAAAATAGATTTGACCTTGAAAGCCTCTTGCATCCTTGGACCACATTTTTGATTGAATAAATTATGATATAAATGTGAAGGAATATAATTGTCTTGGTAAGAAATGAACAGATGCTGAGCTACCAGATTCTTCCCTGGCACTTCCCCATCTTCCCTGAGAAACCCCCAAGGTTGTATTTCCCCTATAAAAGATGTACTCATGATGAAGATCTTTGCTAAGTCCTTTTCAGGACTAAGCCTGCTATGAGATACCATCTCTCTCCCCACATAGTGTCTTCCCTATAATGGCATCTGTCTCCTTACTAAAGCTAATTGTGATTAGTCTGTTAAACTCCTCTATGGATTTAATCTATCAATCAATAGTGCATACTCAGGCCTCATGGCATATTCCTTTAATAGATTCTTTCAGACTCCTTTCCTTGGTAACCTTATTACTCTCTCAAGTCCAGTTATTTCATATTTACCACTCTAGGTGCCTATTTTACCATTCATTTTTCTGTAACCTCTTCTCTTAAAACCCACCTCTTGGCAAAAAAAAAAAAAAGAGTGAGAGAGAGAAGAAAAAAGAAAAAAAAGAAATGAAGAGAGAGTTTCAGAGAAACTTGGGAAAGATTTGTATGAACTGATACAGCATAAAGTGAGAAGACTAGCAGAACAATTTATACTAAAATATCATTTATGTGAAAATGAATAATTCTGAAAACTGTGAGAAAGCTGAATACCCCACTGAACAATTGTTATTCCAGAGGACTGATGAAGGAAAATATATTCATATCATGGCAGAAAGGTAATGAACTTAAGAATAAGATGCACATTTTTGAAGGAGTCCAACATATGAATTTATTTTGCTTGGCTATGCTTTTTTATTATGAAGATTTTGTGTTGTTTTCTCCCAAGAATTGAGGGAAAAGAATGAAATGGAGAAAAAAAAGACTTGACAATTGAAAACAAAAGTGAATTTTTTTAAAAAGGAAAAAAAAAACCAAAATTATGATTTGCAGAAACTATACTTAGACTTTGGAAATAGGTTTTATATGTATATTTGGATATATAGATATATAATACATGTATATTATATGTAATATTACATGTATGTATAATTTCTACTCAGAATGTTTCTTTTCTTTCTATTCCCTCTCTCCTGGCACTTTAGAGTGCTCCTTCTTTCCCAGAAATGATTTATTTAATTTTTAAAATAATGTTTTTTAGGGAGAGTTCATTCCATTCATATTCACAGTTAAAATAACTAATTCTGTATTCCCTGCTATCTTATTTACCCAAAGTTATGTTCTTTTCTTTCCTTTCCCCTTTCTCCCTTCTCCCCTCCCCAATATTTTGCTTTTAATTACCACCTCCCTCAAACAGTCCTCCCCTGCTTTAGAGACCCTCCTCCTTTTTTACACCTTTTCCCTAATTCTTCTATTTTCCCTTCTATTAATCTAGCTCTTTCTTTTCTTCCATTCCCTCTCACTTCCCTATAAGGAGGGACAAGTTTCTCTGTGAAACCAAATGTGTCTGATATACTCTTTTAGAGCCCAATCTGATGTGAGTAAGATTCACACAATGCTCACCCCCCTCCCTTCTTTCCCTCAATTATATTAGGTTTTCTTTGCCTCTTCATGAGATTTTACCTTATTTTTATCTCCCTTTTTTTTAACCTTATTTTACCTCCTTTTCCCTCTTTTAAAACAATGATTTTTAGAAGATAGAGATATGACTTATAGACATATTAAGAATAGTTTTATCTACTATCTCTTATCTCAGTTATACAAGTGTATACATATATGTATGTTTATATGTGTGTGTTATGTGTGTGTGCACACACATACACACATATATACATGCACAGTTATAGGCATATATGTATATGTATACCTATTTATATACATACTCCCCTACACATATAGATACACATACACATATTTGGGGGCTGGTACCTGTGATTTCTATAATTAGGAAGCTGCCAGTGAGGAATTTTCTTTATCAGTCAAGATTATCACCTTTTTAGAATTTATAATCTTAGAGACAGTTTCCATACCTGGGGCATAGACCTAGTAGTGGTATTGATGGGTCAAAGGATATATACAGATTTCTAACCATCCTGTGAAGTAGGTAGGGCAAATATTGCTATTTCAATTTTCCCAGTGAGGAAACTGAAAAAAAAAATGATATGGTTAGATGCTTTACTTAGAAACAAAGGCTGCAGGTTTTGAACATCTAAATATCTTATTCCATTCCACTCTACTCTCCCTGCTCATCTCTTCCTCCTGGCTTCTCAGAATTCTCTTGAGTCCCAACTAAAATTCTTCCTTCTATAGGAAGCTCTTTCCAATCTATTGATTTTCCTTCTGTTGATTACTATTTATTTATTTAGTTTGTACTTGTTTGCATATTGTCTCCTCCATTAGATTGGGAGCTCTTTGAAGGCAGGATCTGTCTTTTGTGTTTCTTTGTATCCCCAATGCTTAGCACAATACCTTCATATAACAAGCACTTGATACATGTTTACTGACTGACTGCACTCCATTGACAACTGTGGATATGCTTATGACTATCAAAAGTCACATTTTGAGGACTGAACTGGCTGGTTGTCTAAGACTTCATGAGGTATTCTAGACATAGAAAGCATTGACTTCAAAATCCTAGGAAGACTTGCATTCATTTTTAAAAATAATCTATAGAAGTATTTCTGAGGACCTCTTTAGGAATATGGGGTTCCTAAAATTTATAAAATAGTCATAAAATATAATATACACTGTAAACATATCATAAAATATTACATATTGTACAACTTTGAGCTTTAACATACCTTAAATTAATAACAATAATAATAAATAATTAATATTTATATACCACTTACTATGTGCCAGCTTGTGATAAGGACTCTATAATTATTATCTCACTTTATCTTCACAAAAACCCTGGGAGATAGGTGCTATTATTACCCCCATTTTGCAGATGAGGAAACTGAGGCAGACAAAAGATTAAGTGACAGAGTAACATGGTAAGTCCCTGAGGCTGGATTTGTACTCATGTCTTCCTGACTTCAGGACTAGTACTCTAGCCACTGTGCTACCTAACTGCTCCATAATTTAAAAAAAAAAGCCAAATGTTTCTTGGATAGGCTCTGGGCTCTCCCCATCTCTCTTCCTTTGCTCAAGCTGTTTCCCATGCTTAGAATATCCTCCTTTCTCTTGGCCTGTTGAATGTCTATCCACTCTTTAAAGCCTTACTCAAAGATTGACTCTTTCTGAATTCTGATTTCCTCTGCTGATAATGATTTTCTTCCTTAGTTAATAATCAAACATTTATGAACTATGTTCCAGGCACTGTTTCTAAGCTTGAGACAACAGACATAATGAAAAAAAAAATCTTTCTAAGCCTAGGAAGACATACACAAGTGAAAAAAATCCCTTCTTACAAGGAACTTCCAATCTAATGGAAGAAACAACAAATAAATATATATGTTAGTATATATATAATATATATAACATAAATATATAAACATAATATATATTATGTATAATATATTATAAATAAATGTATATAAATATATATATAAACAAGGCAGATATAAGATGAAGAAGAAATAATTAATACAGAGAAGAAGAATGAAGAGGGATTGGGAAAATCTTCTCAGAGAAGAAGGAGTTTTTATTGGGACTTAAAGGAAGCCATGAAGCCAATAGGCAGAGGTGAGGAGGAAAAATATTTGAGGCATGGGGGACAGGCAGAGAGAATGCCCAGAATAATAGTCATGGATGAAGAAATTGAGCAATAACAGCAAAGGGGAACAGAAGGGGACTCCAATGAGAAGGAACTTGTGGCTGGGATTGCTTTGTGGTCATTAATATTGTCTCTGTTTCAATAGATTCATTTTTATCTCAGGAGAGATGCGAGGTCCTGATTGAGGGTACTGGACTGCTTATGGACTTTTCCCAATCCTTACTTCCATGCTAAGATGTTCTCAGAGATAATTTTATAGATTATTTAGTAAAATGAATGCAGGCCTTCCCAGGATTTTGGAGTTAGTGCTTTCTATGTATTGCTTCTTTAGGTCAAGGAGATTGTAGAGGTGCTACTTTTGTTGGGTGAAAGGTTAGCTTATTGCAGAATACCCACTTAATTCCTAGAATTATATATCAGAAACTCACTTTCTTTCATGAACTGGTAAATAATAAATTCACACATTCAGACATCAGAATATTTTAGAAAATTCAACCAATAATGCTATTGAATCCAGATGGCGATCACAAATAGAACTGTGTCAATACATTAATTTGTAGAAACTATGTTTTCATGTTTAAAAGATAATATTTTTAATAGATGTTACCAAATATTTATAATCTCCACGATGTGTGGGACAAAAGCTTTCAAAGTATTGAAACTGAGCAGAATTCGGTTAGAATCAGAATGAGCTACATAGGAACTTTGTAGTACTGTCTGTCCACTACTGGATTTATACTGAAGATCTCTCAGCAAACCTGCAGAAGATGACCCTAAACCCTAATATTTTTGCTCAACTACAAAAGCCACTATTTTATCCCCCATACCAGAGTTTATAGAATATTGAATTTAAAGGAATAATAACAGGAGAGCTACTTGCCCTGGGACAGTTTATTTCTGAATTCTATAAAAATAAAATGGGGGAAGAACAGAAGCATAAGTACTTATTAAATGCCCATCTTTACCAAGCACTGTGCTAAACTTCTTTTTATAAGTATTATCTCATCTGATCCTCTCAACAATCCTGTAAAAGGGTCTTATTATTATGCCCATGTTACAGATGAAGAAACTGAAGCAGAGGTTAAGTAACTCATCCAGGATCAAACAACTAGTAAGTATGAGAAGTGGGATTTGAATGCAGGTCTTCCTGATTCCAAGCCCAATTAATGCTCTGATTACCTCTGAAAGTAAAAGGCTAATTAAAAGGTCAATATATCTTTTTATACCAGGCAAAGCACATTACATTTATTATTTCATGATCCTCATAGCAATGGTATAAGGTAGTCATTATTATTATCCCCACTTTATAACTGAGGAAACTGAGACTCGCAGAAGTTGCATCTGATAAATAAATGACCATGTGGATGGGTACATCAAAATCAGATTCTTCTGATTCCACATTGAACCCCTTTCCCTACTCCATGACTTTGTGCCTAGAGCAGTGCTAAGCAAATGCTGAATTGAACAGTTGTTGAAATGTTTGCAAACATGTTAAAAGCCTTCCATTTTAGGGTTAACCACTTTGGCCTTGGCTAAGCTGGTCACACCTTTGGCATCATGCCCAATTGTCAGCACAACTTTGCTTGGGACTTGGAACTTCCCAGGCTTGCAACTGCTCCCAGCTGCAGCCACAACATTATGTTTCATTTGTTTTATAGTGGGCTTCCATTTTATTTTTCCTCAAGGCATTTTCATGTATATTTTGTGTGTCATCTGAATAGTCTGTCTACTTGATCATCCTTCTTATGCCCATGGATATATGATGTTCAAATCTGGAATTGAAGTGAAGACAAAAGTCCATTTCTGAAGTCTCACAGCTATTTTTGACTCCACCTGAATCCTGTGCAGAGAGTCTTGGGCTCTCAGTACATGTCAAAGCCACAAACTCCAAGCCAGTTCCAAATAGGCTCTTGAAATTGTTAAGCCAAAATTAGCCCTGGGCACAAGAAGGCAGGATATGGGCCAGGACTACATGGTGTGGTATTGCCCATAATAATTCCAGTGCTCTTGTTTTCTCTTCTCCCCTCTTCTCTCTTCTTCTTTCCTCTCCTCTCCTCTCCCCTCCCCTCTCCTCCCCTCCCCTCCCGTTCCCTCTCCTTCCTTCCTTCCTTCCTTCCTTCCTTCCTTCCTTCCTTCCTTCC
>JAJPUD010002214.1:228149-276413 GCA_023553655.1 Myrmecobius fasciatus | reverse complement strand
TCCTTCCTTCCTTCCTTCCTTCCTTCCTTCCTTCCTTCCTTCCTTCCTTCCTTCCTTCCTTCCTTCCTTCCTTCCTTCCTTCCTTCCTTCCTTCCTTCCTTCCTTCCTTCTTCCCTCCTTCCCTTCCTTCTTCCCTCCCTTCCTCCCTCTTTTCCTTCTTCCTCCCTCCCTCCCTTCCTTCTTTCTCTCTCTCTCTCCCCTCCCCCCATCTCTCATACACACAGCACTTTATACTTAGAAGGCTTAACTCATCCTAGAGTCAGGAAGAACTGCATTCGAATCTGTCTTTAGACTTGCTAGTTTTGTGACTCTTGAGTGATTCATTCCTCAGTATGCCTTATTTTCAACTATCCAATGGGAACATTAGGAGCAGCTACCTCCTAATTGCAGGCTCCCATGAGATAATAACTAAAAAGCTCTTAGCATACTGACACATAGCAAGTATCTTATAAATGCTTGTTTCCTTCCTTCTTTCCAAAACACTTAAGATCCACTTTCTAAATTGGCTTGCATAACAGCCCATTTGGGAGGGTAATATTATCTACAAGTAATATTATCTTCATTTTATTAGCCAGGAAATGAGACAAAATATTAAGTAACTTGCCTAGGTTACAAAGCTATTAAGTAGCAGGTCTACAGCTCCATCTCAGGTCTGATTCCAAGGTCAGTGAGTTCATTACTCTAGTTAACATTTACATTATAGTTACAACTTTACAAAGCACTTGGTACATTATCTCATTTGATTCTCACTATCCTGAGAAATAGGTGCTACTATTAGCCTCATTTACAGATAAAGAAACTAAGGCTCCAAATGTGCACAGGGTCACACAGCTACTGAGTGTCTGCAGCAGAATTCCAACTCAGGTCTTCCTCACTCCAAATCTAGCTCTCAATCCACTATGTCCAGCTATCTTCCACTTTCTCAAGTCACCACCTTTTGCTGGGGGGCCGTTAGCCAAAGGGAAATATTAACTTTTCCAAGTTCAAGTCAGGCTAGGAGGTGGAATTAAAGTGACTTCTTTCCCTAGGGAGGCAGGGGACCAGGCCACTGATAAGGTTTATGTCACAATGCCATCAGAAATATGTATACACTAGGCAATCATATACGCACATAAATCTGTCACTTCTGGTTCAAGATGCTGCTGCAGGTAGAGATAATTTCCACTGTGAAAGTGGCAAAGCATTGAAAGATGGTCATAAAAAACTATATGGGTTTCCTGGATCCACTGAGGCTTGATGACTACCCGGGTTACTTTCTCTTCTCTTTGAAGAACAGTCTATAGCATGGGAGAAATAACACTCAACAGGTTCAGTAAATTAGTGACAAAGCTCCTAAAAAGTCCTAAACTAGAAATCACAAGATTTAAGTTGTGTTAGAGTGAAAGCTGGAAAGAGCCTCAGAAGCCTCCATTTTATACATGACAAATCTGAGGCCCAAAGAGATTTAAATGATTTGCCCAAAATCAAACATGTAAATATCAGAGACAGTCTTTAGGGTCCTGGGCCTTTCTCCTTGATTCAATTATTTAACTGATCTGGAGTATACAACTGGATCCTTAAAACACCATTGTTCCACACAGCTCATTTCTGCCCTAGACTTATTGTGCTAAACATCTGCCAAAACTTTGCAGCAAAATTGAGGAAGAAAGATGCATGAAACGAAATACGGAGGGGGAAGGTCCCATGACCCTTTCCCCCACATTTTGCTTATTCTCTATTGGACTGGATTGTTGAGCTTGGTGTTTGTTTTTTATTTTTTTTTTATTAATCTCTGGGATTATTTACAGAGTGCTATCAAGGACTGGCATCAGGAGTCTCTGGGCTCACTGTCTGCCATAACTCAGTCAGCTGCTAAGTCCTGTGGCTTGATACACTGGACTTAAAACTGGAAAATCTGGGTTTAAGTTGAGGCTCTCTGTCTGTGAAACTAGTAATGTAACTTTGGGCAAGATGTCTCTGAGTTTCACCTGTAAAACTGAAAGAGGCAAAGGTACTATCTGCCCTCCATGACAGCTGTTTAAAGGAAGAAATGAGATAAAAAAGCAGAAGGCTTTTATAACCATAAGGTGCTCTTTAATGTGGTATCTGCTCTGTTTAGTCATTTTTTCCGTTATATCAAACTTGTGTGACCCCCACTTGGGTTTTTCTTGACAAAGATGCAGGAATGATTTGCCATTTCCTTTTCCATATGAGGAAACTGAGGCAAAGAGAGTTAAATGGCTTGCTCAGGATCACACAGCTAGTAAAAGGTTGAGGTCAGATTCGAACTTACCTCCTGACTCCAGAGCTGGTGCACTATCCACTTTGCTACCTAGCAGGTTCATAAACATGATATTCTTTTTATTTAGCTCACAAAGGTAAAACTTACTCAAAACACTGAACTAGACACAGATCCCCATATTTACAAAGTTTACTATCAGGTTTGGAAATAAGATATGAGGACAAATATATTTGTGTATACATACACACATACACACATGACTACATATATATATATGCATATACATATATGTATGTATACACATAGACATATTTATATATACACAGAGACACACAAACTATTACAGACATACACAGGAAACTTGCAAAATAAAGTTTTATGGGAATTCTTAGGAGGAAGAGTATTGCTGACCCTTTGAAGAATAGTCTTTCCAGACAAGACAGCATTTGAGTGGGGCTTTAAAAGGAGAGCCAGCCTTAGGACCAAAAGACAAAAAAAAGTTTTTTGCTATGTCATTCTGAGAAAGCCATCCAGATTCTCAGTGCTCTAGGCAAATGCATAATAATAATAATAATAATAATAACAATAGTTGTCATTTTTAGAGAATAACTCATTCTTGCAACAACCCTGGGAGATAGGGGCTATGATTATTCCCATTTTACAGATCAGGAAACCAAGGCACAAAGACAAACGTCGCTTACTCTGGATCTCATATCTAGTATATTTCAGAAGGAAGATTTGAACTCAGGTCTTTCAACTCCAATCCAAACTTTATGAGCCCCACCTAGCTGTCTCACAAGTCTCAGAGGAAGGACTGACTCACAGTGGTGGTTTTCTCATCTGGCAGTTCCCAGTTACTAATCTAGTCACTGTCCCTTTAAAGATGGGCAAGAATATAGTAGTGGGTGGACCTAGTGGAGAAGAGCTTTGTCACTAAATTACTGAGCTTGTTGAGTGTTACTTCTCCCATGGCTCTAATCTGCATGAGGAAAAAGCAAAAGGCAATGGAGATTGAGATAGACTCAGATGCCCAAGTAACCCAGATGCCCCATTTACTTGACAAGCTAGTCTTATGAGGACCTGAGAATAAGATTTGGTTTAAGCTAAAGGTAGGAGGGGCCTTTCTGAAATTTTCTAACTGTGCTGGCAGTAATTGATAGGAAGTTCATTTCCAACCCATTAAGCACAGTCACCATGTTCAGCTGAAGGTTCCCCTCCTCCTCCTCTGGTGCAGATCTCAACAGATTGGGGACATTTTAGCTAGGGTTTTGTTTCTATTTTAGCTGACAGCAATTTACGTGCCTACCAGGAAACCAGGGGTGGTATGAAAATAGAGAATTGCTCATGAGCTCTTGCACTCATGATCCAACACCTGGCTATTTCTTGGGTTCCTTTCCTGCCTTAAAAACAAGACAACAAAGGTAAAAATTAAGAAATGCAGAATAGAGACTGCCCAGTGTGCCTGTTGCTGTTGAATGACATGGTGGCAGTTTTGAAGGAGTGAGTATGAATCTGATGAAGTACCAGTCTCATCTGGAGAATCTTTATGGATTCACAGCATTATAGAGTGTGACATCATGAAGAGATCTTTTAAGGCCATCTGATCCAACCCCCTTAGTTTATAGATAAGGAAACTGAGACATTAAGTGATTTGCTCAGAATCACACAGCTCAATCAGAACACAAAACATTGATACCGATTCAATACAATCTGTCTTGCTTCTTATGATCTGCTATTTTAGTGATGTGGGTATTCTTTGAATCAGATCACAGCCTCCCAATGCTTCCCCAGACAGTCTGAAAAACCTATCCAGTGAAATTCCAGACTACCAGGACAATAGAATTAGAAAATATATATATTTATGATCTAGGCATAAAGAATGATATTATAAACAAATTAGAACAATGTAGGATCGTTTACCTCTCAGACCTGTGGAGGGGGAAGGAATTTGTGACCAAAGAAGAACTAGAGGTCATCATTAATCACAAAATAGATAAGTTTGACTATATCAAGTTGAAAAGTTTTTGTACAAACAAAATGAATGCAGACAAGATTAGAAGGGTAGCAGTAAACTGGGAAAATATTTTTACATCCAAAGGATCTGATAAAGGCCTCATTTCTAAAATATATAGAGAATTGACTCAAATATATAAGAATTCAAGCCATTCTCCAATTGACAAATGGTCAAAAGATATGAACAGACAATTATCAGACGAAGAACTTGAAACTATTTCCGGTCACATGAAAAGGTGCTCCAAGTCACTATTGATCAGAGAAATGCAAATTAAGACAACTCTGAGATACCACTACACACCTGTCAGATTGGCTAAAATGACAGGAAATGATAATGATAGCTGTTGGAGGGGATGTGGGAAAACTGGGACACTGATACATTGTTGGTGGAACTGTGAACGGATCCAACCATTCTGGAGAGCAATTTGGAGCTATGCTCAAAGAGTTATCAAACAGTGCATACCCTTTGACCCAGCAGTGTTTCTACTGGGCCTATATCCCAAAGAGATTTTTAAGGAGGGAAAGGGACCCACATGTGCAAAAATGTTTGTGGCAGCCCTTTTTGTAGTGGCAAGAAACTGGAAATTGAAAAGATGCCCATCAATTGGAGAATGGCTGTATAAATTATGGTATATGAATGTTATGGAATATTATTGTTCTGTAAGAAATGACCAACAGGAGGATTTCAGAGAGGATTGGAGAGACTTGCATGAACTGATGCTGAGTGAAATCAGCAGAACCAGGAGAACATTATACACAGCAACAAGACTATACGATGATCAATTTTGATGGACATGATTCTCTTCAACAATGATGTGATTCAAACCAGTTGTGCTGCGATGAAGATAGTCATATACATCCAGAGAGAGGCCTGTGGGAACTGAGAGTGAACCACAACACAGCATTTTAACGCTTTCTGTGAATATTTCCATGCATTCTGTTTTCCTTCTTAGGTTGTTTTTTTTCTTCTTCTCTTTCTAGATCTGATGTTTCTTGTGCAGTAAGATAACTGTATAGATATGTATACATGTATTGTACTTGTCATATAATTTATCCTATCTAGCATGTATTAGATTACCTGTCATCTAGGGGTGGGGGGCGGGGGGAGGGAAAGGAAAAGCTTGGGAAAAAAAGTTTTTTTGGAAAGGTCAATGTTGAAAGGTCACTCATATGTTTTGCAAATAAAAAGCTTTATTAAAAAAAAAAAAGAAAATATATATATTTAGTTGCAGTTTGCTAGAATCACTACATCATAGAATTTGGGGGCTGAAGAGGACCCAAGATATGATCTAGTCCATGGGTTCTACCTTTTCTCTGGCATAAATCTCTCTGGCACTTTGATTCTCAGAATATTGTTTTTAAATACATAAAATAAAACACAAGGGATTACAAAGGAAACTAATTATATTGAAATAATTGTCTATCTATATTATATGTTACATATACATGTATAAACACAGGTTCATGAACCCTGGGTTAAGTACCCCGAATTAGTCCACTTTCCTCATTTTATAGATGGGGAAACTGAGGCCCTGAGAAGGGAAAATGACTTTTCTAAAGTTGAAGAAGACCTCAAAATTCAGGTCTTTTGATTCTCATTCCAGTAGTATTTACCTGATACTGTTCTTCACTGTTTCTCAAGAAATGAAAACAGAAAGCATTTTTTTTTTAGATTTTAAAACAAAATAATTTGTTCTGCTTCTTCAGCATCTCTTGAAATCTGTCCTCTTCTCTCTAATCAAGCCCCAATAACCCTAGTGTGGTCCTAATCATCTTTCACTTAGACAATTGCCCCTTGATTGGTCTTCCTGTAATGAGCCTTTCTCCTCTCCATTTCAGTTCTCCACACAATTGTCAAAGAGATGTTCCTAAAATACAGGTCTGTCTGTGTCCCCGTTGTGCTCCAGAAACTTCACTAGCTCCCTATTCCTATCTCCTAGAGCCTTTTCTGCCAAAATTGGAATAGCTAATAACTTTTTGACTCACCTCAAGACAATTTTATCCTTCAGAAGATAAGTAACGGAATCACCAGTTTCTGGGAATGTGAATGATGATTATCATGGGGAAAGGCAGAGAAGGAGAGGGTCAGAGAAATGACCATTCCCTCTTAAGTTTATAAAATATAAGGAGAGGAAAGCTTAGTTGTAGACTAGTTAATAGTGCAATTATATGGACTCAGCGCTGGTTGGATGTTTAGACCCAAAGTTACTGTTAGAGGTTCAATGTTGACTAAGCAGGAGGTCTACAGTGGAACATCCTAGAGTTCTGTTATTTGGCCTTGTGACGTAAATTTTTATAATTACTTAAGCAAAGGAATGGGTAGCATTCTCATTAAATTTACAGATGAAATTCATCTAGGGAGACAGCTAATGCCTTGGATGACAGGGACAGGATCCCAGGAGATATCATCATCACACTAAAACTTTGGACTGAAATCTAATAAAATGAAATTTAATAAGGATAAAAGATAAAGTTTTATACTTGGATTAAAAAATCAACCTAGTGAGTGTAGAATAGGGACGAGGGAGCATGTTTAGAAAAGAGCTTGTATGAAAAATGATCTCAATCTTCTCCACAATCAAATATAAACTCCTCCATTTGACATTTTATGGAGTGTAAGTTTAGAATAAGTTAGCAGTAGTGATGTGGCTACCAAAAAAAGCTAAGGCAACGTTAAGCTGCTTAATTTCCACCTCATCCAAAAGGGAGAGGAAGATTCTGCCCCACTCTCCTTTAGTTAGACTCTCTGTAAAGATTGTGTTCAATTCTAAGCAGCATGGATTAGGAAGAACATTGATTGGCTAAAGCACAACTAGGATGGTGAAATATGTCAAGTCCATGTCATATTAGGATTTAGGGGAGGAAATGGGGATGTTTTACCCAAAGAACAAAAGATTAAAGGGGGAGGAAAGGCTGTTATTTGTGTTCAAGTATTTGAAAGGCTGTCGTGTACAAGATGAAACTGACTTTTCTTCTTATCCTCTAAGGGATACAACCAATAGCAATAAGTGCATATTGGAGAGGCAAATTGAGGTTTGATATTCAAGAAAAACTTTCTACGGTTACACTTGACCCATATTGGATTGCTGCTGGAGGCAGTAGGTTCTCACCAGGTATGTGCTGTTAAATGTTTAACAACTGGCTCTCTGAGGGAAAAAGAAAGAATCAAAATTACCCCAACTTGCTCTTTTTTAGAATAATCACTTAAATTTTTTTATTTGCAAAACATATGTATGGGTAATTCTTCAACATTAACCCTTACAAAGCTTTCTGTTACAAATTTCCCCCCCCTACTACCCACCCCTCCCCTAGATGGCAGGATATCCACTACATGTTAATTATGTTAAAATACTTGACAAATTGAATATATGTATTCATATTTCCACACTTATCATTGTTGTGCAAGAAAACTTGTATCTACAAGAAAGAAAAATCAGATAAAGGAAACACAATGCAAGCAAACATCAATCGAGAGCATGAAATGTTATGTTGTGGTCCACATTTCACATCCCTCTCTCTGGGTGTATATGGCTTTCTTCAGTGAACAATTGGAAGTGGTTCGAAACATTTCATTGTTGAAGAGAGCGATATCCATCAGAATTGATCATCATATAGTATTGTTGTTGCCGTGTATGATGATCTCCTGGTTCTGCTCATTTTACTTAGCATCAGTTCATGCAAGTCTCTCCAGGTCTCTCTGAAATCGTCCTGCTGGTCATTTCTTACAGAACAATAATATTCCATAATATTCATATACCATAATTCATTCAGCTATTCTCCAATTGATGGACATCCATTCAGTTTCCAGTTTCTAGCCACTACAAAAAGGGCTACCATAAACATTCTTGCACATGTGGGGCCCTTTCCTTCCTTTATGATTTCTTTGGGATATAAGCCCAATAGAAATGCTGCTGGGTCAAAGGGTATGCACAGTTTGATAACTTTTTGATCATAATTCCAAATTGCTCTCCAGAATGGCTGGATCCATTCACAGTTCCACCAACAATGCATCAATCACTTTATTTTTTAAAAATATAATAGTATTTTATTTTTTCCCAGATACATGACAAGAAAATTTTTTGCATTCAGTTTTACAAGATTTTTAGTTCAAAATTTTTCTCCCTTGTTCCTTTCCTTGTTCCCCCTTTCTTTCTCTTCTTCTGAAGAAGATGGTCAGTTTGGTGTAGTTTATACATGTGCTATCATGTAAAAACATATTTCTATATTAGTCACAGTTGTGAAAGAAGAAACAGATAAAAAGAAAAATAAGAATAAAATAAGTGTAAAAAATGTGCATTCAGAGTCCATCTGTGCTCTATCTGGTTATGGATAGCCTTTTCTTTCATGAATCCTTTGTACTCATCTTGCATCATTGTGTTGCTGAGAAGAGCTGAGTCAGTAATGGTTGATCACCATACAATGCTGATGATACTATATACAGTGTTTTCCTGGATCTGCTCATTTCACTTTACATCAATTCATACAAGTCTTTCCAGGGATTTCTGAAATTTGCCTATTCATCATTTCTTATTGCAGAATAGTATTCCATTGCATTCAGACACCAGAGGTTATTTATCTGTTCCCCAATTGGTAGGTGTCTCCTCAATTTCCAATATTCTGATACTATGAAAAAGTTGTTATAAATATTTTTTCTACTTTTACATCCTTTCCCCTTTATTATGATCTCTTTGGGTTACAGAGCTGATCATGCTATTTTTGGGTCAATGGGTATGCACAGTTTGGTTGTCCTTTAAACATAGTTCCAAATTGCCTTCCAAAATGGTCCAGATCAGTTACAAGTCCACCAACAGTACATTAATGCTCCAATTTCCCCATACTCTCTCTAACATTCATCACTTTCCTTTTTTTTAAAATGTTGGCCAATGTGATAGATGGTATTTCAGAGTTGTTTTAATTTGCATTTTTCTAATCAAAAATGATTTCAAACCCTTCTTCATATGCCCCCATATATTTTGGTTTCTTTATCTTAAAACTGCATGTTCATATCCTTTGATCTTCTATCAATTGGGGATGACTTGTGTTCTTCTTATAAATTTCTCAAAATATTTGAGAAATGAGGTCTTTATCAGAGACATTTGTTATAAGGATTGTTTCCCAGTTTTCTGCTTTCCTTCTAATCTTGATTGCATTGGCTTTGTTTGTATGAAAGTTTTAAATTTAATATAATCAAAATTATATATTTTGTACTTTGTAGTGCTCTCTAGCTCTTGTTTGATCAAGAATTTCCCCTCTTCCCATAGGTCTGATAGATAGACTATTCCTTACTTTAAAAATTTACTTATTATGTTCCCCTTTACATCTAAATCATATATCCATTTAGACCTTTTTGGTAAATGGTATGAGATATTGGTCTAAAACTAGTTTATGTCCTTTTGTTTTCCAGTTTTCCCAAGAGTTTGTAAAATACTTAGTTCTTATCCCAAAACTAGAGTCTTTGGGTTTATCGAACCCTAATTTACTTTTGTCATTGATTTCTGGGTCTCATGTACCTAATCTATTCTACTGATCTACCTCTATTTCTTAGTCAGTACCAGATAGTTTTGATGATTACTGTTTTATAATATACTTTGAGATCTGGTAAATCTTGCTAGGCTACTTCCTTTGTATTTTTTTTCATTAATTCCCTTGATAGTCTTGATCTTTTGTTCTTCCAGATGAATTTTGTTATTATTTTTCTAGCTTTATTAGGTACTTTCTTGGTAGTTTGATTCATTTTGCATGGTACTAAATAAGTAAATTAGTTTGGGCAGAATTTTTTTATATTGTCTTGGTCTGCTCATGAACAATTAATATTTTTCCAGTTATTTAGATCTGACTTTATTTGTGTGAAAAGTGTTGTAGTTGTGTAAATATAGTTCTTGAGTTTGTCTCAACAAGTAGATTCATGACTATTTTACACTGTTTTATTTTAAATGGAATTTCTCTTTCTATCTCTTGCTGCAGAGCTTTTTTGGTCATATAAAGAAATGCTTTTGATACCCTTTATGTTTCAACTTTGTTAACTTTGTTATTTCAAGTATTTTTAGTTGGTGCTCTAGGGTTCTCTTAAGTATATCATCTTATCATCTGCAAAAAGTGATAATTTTGTTTCCTCATTGCCTGTCCTAATTTCTTTGATTTTCTTTTCTTCTCTTATTGCCAAAACTAATAGTCATAGTACTTTATTGAATAATAGTGGTAATAATGGGCATCCTTACTTTATCTCTGATCTGATTGGGAAAGCTTTTAGTTTATCCCTATTATATATAATGCTTGATAATGGTTTTAGATAGTTACTGCTTATCATTTTAAGGAATGTTCCCTTTATTCTTCTCCTCTCTAATGCTTTTTTTAAAAATAGGAATGGATGTGGCCACATTTTTCAATTTAATCTTAATTTTAAGATTTTCTCCTAAGTTTAATTAATCAAAAAAACATTAAAGTAAGCCCTGATTTATAGAGTTTGCTGATTTCCAAATTCTAAGAGCTCACTCTTAAAATTTAATTACTGGCTTTCTAGAGCTGGTAGGAGATACTTCTGAAACAGCTCTGGTTCCTTCTCACTAAATGTCTTTAAGGCAAAGCTATAGAACCATTTCTTGGATATATTAGCGTTAAGATCCTTTTTGGGTATAGGTTGGATTGATGGCTGCTGAAATGCCTTGCAACTCTAAATAAATTTCATGATTCTATGAGTATGTCTCTAAGATAAAATAAAACTCTTGTTTGACATTTTAAGGATTTCAGAATCTGGCTCCAGCTTAATCTTTCACCTTGAGTATTCTATACTTCAGTCAATATGGCCTCCTATGCACAGCTTGTAGACCCTCAACCATGTCTTTAATGACTTCCCTCCTTGAGACTAAGTGTCATCTTCTTAATGAGAGAGCCATCCTCCATCTCCCTCTCCCTATACCAAGTCACTTTGTATTTATTCTGTATATATCCTGCATTTATTTTCCTATGAACATAGGTCCCTGCAGTGGAATGGAAGCTCCTTGAAGGTAAAATCTGTCTTGTTTCCTTATTTTTATTACCTAAAAAGTAAATTTTTTATTACCTAGAACCAAGTCCAACATAAGAGGTGTTTAATGATGATTGATTGGGCTTAGGTCAATAAATTTACTTAAATTTACGTTTAGCTTAGAAGTCAGTAAAGAAATAAGGTTACATACAGTTGAGAGTTAATGATTGTTTTTTTTTTCCTCAGGATCCCATGACCTGAAATAATAAGTAAGATAGAGTTTGTGTCTAAGACCTCTGGCAGTTTATAGAAGAGATGGCACACAGTACTTCTCCAGGAATCTATGCAATATTAGAAAAGTACAAATAGAGATGGAAAAACAATCTAGTTGCCTAATGAGCCTCACTTCCTTTTGTCATCAGGGAGGTCTCCCCTGCCTCCCTTTTCTGACAAAACATGAATTTTAGAATTCTAGTACAAAGATCACTGACTTCAATCCAGTAGAGATTGTGGAAACCATCAAGGTCAATATCCTCATTTTACAGATGGCAAATAAGAGGTTCAAATAAGTGGCGTGACTTGCCTCCCCCCAAAACAATAAAAATAAGTAGCATCACTCAAATTTAAACACATGTCCTCTGACCCTGAGTCTTATCTGTTTCATCATTGCCAATCTAACACAGGTCCAATTTTAGAAACTGCTTTCCTGCTCCTATACTCCATGACTTTACCTCCATGATTGTGGCAAGATGGTTCCAAAGGACTCCAGGATCAATAGTGGGAAGTTCCAGAGAAGGAGGTATTGTGGAGAACTTCCTGACAACTGGAGCTGTTAAAGGTAGAATGAACTGTTTCACGAAATAATGATTTTTCTGTCCAATTGTTCAAAAACTAGACAATCACTTAATAGGAATTTTGTAAGATAAGTTCACATATGGGGCAGGAATTTGGGTAAGATCATCTCTAAGACCCCTTGCAGCTCTAATATTCAATGAAATTCTCTCCCAAAGATTAGGGTAGACCATTTTTCTCTAATGACACCATCTACTTTCTGCTCCCTAAAAATGCTCTCTTGTTTTCCTAACCCCATGGAACACTATATAAAGAGCAGGTCATATTCTACCCAAAGGTCAAGAGGGGAGAAATTCATCTTGTCATATGACCCATTTTATGAGGCAGTGGGGTCCCCAAAAGGAGAATAAGACCAGCTTCCTTCCAGAGTGAAACAGCCAGCTGTGAACTGACCTTGAGTTTCCTCAGCTGCCCACTTCTGGGGGATGTACCCTGAGAGTGTTCAGCATGGCTGAATAAGACCTCATCTCTTTCTCAAACTTTCAAGCAGACAGGTGTAATTTATTAAAATCTTCAGTGCATATGATGAGTCTGTCTAAGGGCAGCTGGCATTTTCGGTCTTGTAATGAAAAAACTGAGAAAGGTAAATAACTTCACATATGTAAGCATATTCATGAAACTTCCTTGTGTGGAGTTAATTATCATTTGGACATCTCTCATGGGAATTCAGGGAGTGTTTGTAGGGAATGATGATTAAGGAGAGATATTAACCTTTGCTGTCCCACAAGTTTAAGCCCATATGACTTTTCTAATTTGTCCTCAACTTTTTTTTAAGAGACAAAAGTATTCCTAGTTGATTATAGAACTTTTTCTCTGGTGCTTTTTAGGCATCCCAGAATCTTGGTGTTTGAAGGACTTGGAAGCAACTTCTTTTAGCCTTTCCTTTCAGTAGCAAGGAATTTTCTTTCTTTTAAAAAACAGTAGCTTTTTATTTTCAAAATATATGCAAAGATACTTTTTAACATTCACCCTTGCAAAACCTTGTGTTACAAATTTTTCTCCCCCTCTCTCCCCCATTCCCTAGACAGCAAATAATCCAATATATGTTAAACATGTACAATTCTTCTACAAATATTTCCATATTTATCATGCAGCACAAAAAATTCAGATCAAAAAAGAAAAAAACACCAAAAAGCAAGCAAAGAACAACAAAAAAGTTTAAGATACTATGTTGCAATCCACATTCACTCCCCACAGCCCTCTTTCTAGATGTAGGTGGTTCTCTCTATCACAAGACCATTGGAATTGGCCTGATCACCTTATTGTTGAAAAGAACTACATTCATCAGAGTTGATCATCACATAATCTTCTTGTTGCTGTGCACAATGTTCTCTTCGTTCTACTCACTTAACTTAGTATTAGTTCATGTAAGTCTCTCCAGGCCTCTCTGAAATCACTCTGCTTGATTGTTTCTTATAGAACAATAATATTCCATAAGATTCATATACCATAACTTATTCAGCCATTCTCCAACTGATGGGCATCCACTCAGTTTCCAGTTCCTTGCTACTACAAACATTTTTGCACATGTGGGTCCTTTTCCTTTTTTTAATGATCTCTTTGGGATCTCAGACCCAGTAATAGATCAAGAGGTATGCACAGTTTGAGAGTCCTTTGGACGTAGTTCCAAATTAACAAGGAATTTTCTGTTAAAATTTTTACTCTTTGCTTAGCTTATCAGAGTGAAGGTGATAAATCACCTTTGTTGGCATTCCCAGGTAGGTTTTTTTTTTTTTTTAGCATTGCCTACTGATTCTGATTCTTGTATTTTCTTCTTTACAAAAACAGAAGAGGAAAATCAAGGCACATTATGAAGATCTTTTTCCAGTAAGAAGAGAATTTAGTAGTAATTTTACCAAGATATGTTGCCATCATCAAATGGATGGAAGGAGTGAATGGAGTTGGAAAAGCAAGAAAAAAGCATTTATTTGTTTGTGTTTCGGTTTTGTGAAAAAATGGGGTGGCTTCACTAGCCAAGTTGAGCATTACCAAAAGCTAGATTTCTCAAAGTTTGAGCATCTAGCTCAATTCTTAATGCTGATTGTGTGACAAGTCAGTCTTGTGATTTTCCCTCTTAGTAAGGAAGGATACAAACCTTTCTTAAATTCTCCAGTAAAAAATCCTCTTCACAGCTGGTTTGTATCTTTTTTTGCCAGAAAACCTGGGAGTCTTCCTTACCTTACTCTGTTGGTTTCACCTCTATATACAATTGGTCTTAATAATAGTTCTAGCAACCTTCCAACAGACTGGCTTTTTTTTTTTTTATTAAGAACTGTGATCTTTATTCTTGGCAAATTTTAAAATGCATTCAGGAAAGGAACATATATCTTTTATACATATATGTACATATATAATTATTTCTTTGCAGAAATCTAAAAAGTAGAATACTTTAAAAACTAGCTAAAGAGAAAGTTATGGAGACCTTTATTTAGCATGATCATTTAAAGTAGACTTTAAACCTAGGTATTTGTGATTCAAGAAAAGATGAAAGAAGAAAAAGTCAAAGCAGCAGATTTGAAGGATTCAGGGAATATACTTTGTCCTTTCTAACTTCCTTCATTCTGAGAGAGCATGCTCAAACTTAAAGTAATTGTTGTAAAGCATTCCCCTCACAAAGTTTACTTTTGGATGCAGCATAGCCAATGAATGCTGTTGTTTGCAGAACATGATGTCTCAAGGGCTAGGTTGACTTCAGTAGGTTGGTGCTGACTTCTTACCAGACTTGGCTGATGTAACTATTAGTAGATTCTGCTTCTGATTACCCTTGCTGAGGGTATGGTGGCTCCTCTGGCCTTTCAGAGAATCACAAGGTCATCATCTAGTTTATTCCATCTCTGATACTTATTCACTGAAGAACAGGGAAGAATAGACACAACAAAGACAGAAAAAAAATAGTCACCATGCCTTAATAGCCACATGGCAGCTCAGGTGGAGAGATAAGGCAGCAACAGCAACCCCTGCTGATGCTTCTGATGCATTTGAAAGTCATCTGAGAGAGAGAATGTTTCTATTACCTCAATTCTTTCAGTATACATACTAAATTCTGACTTAGCTTTTTATTTTTCAAATACACACAAAGATAGCTTTCTTCTTTTTTTAATGACCACCATCATCTTTATTAACTTTAAATATGACTGCTGGCAATACCATATTAAAATGTATAGCAATGTAAAGTTTTAAAATCTTTGCTTCCAAGTAACTCAAAATAGAAAAGAACACTTTTTTTTCATAATATATCAGAGACTAGAAATTGCATTCAGAGAGAATATTAGAGTAATAGCAAATGACAACACTTTGTGAAAGCTTTTAATGTTAGCAGTATTGAGTCGTGAATGGTGAACAAGTTTTGGAGACATAAAGGTTTAAGTACAAAACCTCTGATATTATTTATATGGGCAAGTCCTCATCAGGAAGACAACCTTTTTTGCTTCTGTTTTCTCATCTGCAAGGTGAGAAGGAGAAGGAATGGCAAACCACTTCAGTATCACAAAGATAGTTTTCAGCATTCACCCCTGCCAAACCTTGTCTTTAAAATTTTTCTTCCTCCCTGCCCCTCCTGCTCCTCTAGATAACAAGTAATCCAATATAGGCTAAACATGTGCAATTCTTCTAAGCATATTTCCACATTTATCATGCTATACAAGAAGAATCAGATTAAAAAGGGGGGGAAGTGAAAAAAAACGAGCAAGCAAATAATAACAACGAAAAGGTAAAAATACTATTCTGTGATCTACATTCAGTTTTCTCTCTGGACGCAGATGGCTCTCTCCATCACAAGCTTATTGAAATTGACCTGAATCATCTTATTATTGAAAAGAGCCAAGTCCATTACAGTTGATCGTCACATAATCTTGCTGTTGCTATGTTCAATATTCTCTTTGTTCTACTCGCTTCACTCTGCATCAGTTCATGTAAGTAAGTCTCTCCAGATCTTTCTGAAATCATCCTGCTGATTGTTGCTTATAGAACAATAATATTCCATTTCATTCATATAACATAACTTATTCAGCCATTTCAAAACTTAGGGGTTCCATTCCACTTTCAGTTCCTTGCCACTACAAAAAGGGCTCTTACAAACATTTTTGCACATGTGGGTCCCTTTCCCTCCTTTAAGATCTCTTTGGGATATAGACCCATTAGAGACACTGCTGGATCAAAGGGTATGCACAGTTTGATGGCCTTTTTGGCATAGTTCCAAATTGTTCTCTAGAATGATGAGATCTGTTCACAACTCCACCAACAATGTATTAGTGTCCCTATTTTCCCACACCCCCTAACATTTATCATTATCTTTTCCTGTCATCTTAGCCAGCCAGAGAGGTGTGAAGTGGTACCTCGGAATTGTCTTAATTTGCATTTCTCTAATAAATAACGATTTAAAGCATGCTTTCATGTGACTATAAATGGTTTTATTTTTTTTATCTGAAAATTGTTCATATCCTTCACATTGGAAAATGGCTTGTGTTCTTATAAATTTGAATCAATTCTCTATGTATTTTAGAAATGAGGCCTTTATTAGAACTCTTGGATGTAAAAAATTTTCCCCAGTTTTCTGTTCCCTTCTAATTTTGGCTGCTTTGGTTTTGTTTATTCAAAATTTTTTAATTTAATATAATTAAAATTATTCATTTTGCATTTCATAATCTTCTCTAGTTCTTCTTTGGCCATAAATTCTTCACTTCTTCACAAATCTGAGAGGTAAATTTGTTCTCCTAATTTGCTTATAGTATCACCTTATATGTCTAAATTATGAACCCATTTTGACCTTATCTTGGTATAGTATGTTAGGTGTATCAGCTAATGCCTAGTTTCTGCCACATTATTTTTCCAATTTTCCCAGCAATTTTTGTCAGATAGTGAGTTATTATCCCAGAAGTTGGAGTCTTCAGGTTTTTCAAACACTAGATTCCTATAGTCTACTGTGTCTTGTAAACTTACCTATTCCACTGATCCACTACTATATTTCTTAGCCAGTACTAAATGGTACTGTTGACCTCAGCTTTATAACATAGTTTTAGATCTGATATAACTAAGCCACCTTTGTTTGTATTTTTTTCATTAATTCCCTTGAAATTCTTGATCTTTTGTTCTTCCAGATGAATTTTGTTATCATTTTTCTAACCCTATAAAGTAATTTCTTGGCAGTTTGATTGGTATGGCACTGAGTAAGTAGATTAATTTAGGTAAAATTGTCATTTTTATTATATTAGTTCAGCCTGCTCATGAGCACTTGATATTCTTCCTTTTAGATCTAACTTTATTTGTGTGAAAAGTGTTTTTTAATTATGTTCATATGGTTCCTTACTTTGTCTTGGCAGGTAGACTCCCAAATATTTTATATTGTCTACAGTTATTTTAGATGTAATTTCTCTTTTTATCTCTTGGGGCTGGACTTTGTTAGTAATATACAGAAATGCTGATGATTTATATGAATTTATTTTTATATCTTAGCAGTCAATTTCTTAAACCCAAATCACTCTATCTCTCCTTGATTGGCCAACAGACGGTCTCAGGACAAGCCCATTTGGTCTTTCTTTTGGCCCTGAGTCAATGTAAATAGTAATAATTGTTTTGGCTAGAAAACCTGAAAGTCTTACCTTTGCAGACTGATTCCTTTTTTATAGGTAAAAAAAGGTTTTTCTTTGTTTTATTTCTTTCTTACCTAGCCTTAATTGCTGAATGGGCAAGTTGCCTCAGTCAGACCTCAGTCTGGTTAAAGACCCTAGCCTAAAAAGGTTAGGTTCTCCCACTGTATCCAGGGCCATTTCCAGTCATATCTGATGTATATCAGACCACTGGACCTATATGATTCCAGAAGAGAAAATGAGGCAGATGACCTTGCACAGTCTTCCCTCCCTCAAATCTAATGTACTTGCAAATCATGTCATTACCTCCCTGATGTCATGTTCATCTTTGAGAATGAAGGTTAAATAGCAACAGTGGTCATATAATAAACTAATAAGAAACAAGATAGATGCTTATGCCCTGATTCTGAGAGAGGAAGGGCCTCTCCATTATGCAGTTTGGGAAACCAGCTCATTAAGCTTCCATGAAGCCTGATAACAGACAAGATTTATGGTATATTCTCTGAAGACTGCACTTTCCTTGGTCAATTCTCCTGTTCTTATAGACATAAGAAAGATAGTTTATCTTTAAGGAAAGGATACTGAAAAAGTACACAGAAAGAAAAAAAGCACTCATTTGCTAGTATTTTGATTTAAGGTCTTTGAGTAGGTGAAAAATGGGAGTGGCTTCAGTAGTTGAATTAGGCATCCTCAAAGGCTAGATTTCCAAGAGTGAGCATCTAGCTCAATCCTGAATGCTGATTGTGTGGCAAGTCACATGATTTTGCCTCTAGAAGGGAAAGATGTAATTTCCACTTAAATTCTCTAGTGAAGGAACCTCTTTCCCTGCTGGTTTGCTGTTTAGTCCTTTTCAATTGTGTCCAACTCTTCATGACTTTTCTTGGCAGAGATATTGAAGTCCTTTGCCATTTCTTTCTGCAGCTCATTTTATAGATGAGGAAAACCAGGGTCACACAGCTAGTAAGTATCTGAGGTTAGCTTTGAACTCAGATAGCTGATTCTTCCAGACTTTAGGCCTGGTGCTCTATCCACTGTACTACCTACTCGCAGTTAATTCCCAGTATTTCCTCTTTATGATTCAAGAGAGGTGATCATCCTAGGTCCTTAGTAATTTGAAAGTTGCTTTTGTTTAGGGCAATGCTGACAGCTCCCAGAGCAAAGCAGCTTCTATCATACAACAAGCCCTTTGGCTATAAGCTCTCTTCTTCTTCTTTTTTTTTATTATTAAAGCTTTTTATTTGTATAACATATATATGGGTAGTTCCCCAACATTGATCTTTACAAAGCTTTCCATTACAAATTTTACCCCCAGTTCCCTCCCCTCCCCTAGATGGCAGGAAGTCCACTACATGTTAATAATGTTGAAATGCTTGAGAAGTTATGCAAGAAAAATCCTATCTACAAGAAAAAAAAATCAGAGAAAGGCAACACAATGCAAGAAAATGTCAATAGAGATCATGAAAATGTTACGTTGTGTATAAGCTCTCTTCTGAATTACTGCCTGACAACTTCATTATCGCAAGAGGCTGAGACCCCAGTGGCCAGGCAACAGTACCACAGAGCTCAACATAGCAACAGGCCCAGACTAAACATTCACTGACCTCAAGTTTGCTGGCATTTAGTTATTGAGGAGAGAATCCAAGGGTAGTCTCAGGAGGTATTGCCATTAAAAGTCTGGTTCAGATTACTATTTCCATTCCCTTCTGTATGGACTAGCCACCAATGACTCTCATCAAGAGAATCTCTCAGAAGGAGCAATTCTTCCTTGCAAAAACCTCAAGATTCTATAAATAGCAGCCTTGTTTTGCTGCTTTATGGATAGAAAATATACCTGTCCTGGACCAGCTCTCCTTTTTTTAAAAAAAAAAATTCTATTTTTAAATTTATTGTTGCCAGTTCTCTTTCTTGAACTCACTCTGGTCTTCGTGACTCCAAGTCTGGTTCTCAATTCACAATTTTACTGAACTTTGCAAGCTCAAAGGACAAAATGACCTTGGATTCTCTCATCTGCCCCCTTTTAGACTGGGATTTGCCTGCTCTTTTAGTTAAGAGAACGAAGCAGGCAGGACCAGGAATTCAATTCAGTTCAACAAGCCTATCTTGAGTGCCCACTATGTGTTACTAGGTACTGAGCCAGGCCTATACTAAGACAAAAATGAAATAGTTTGCCCTTAGGGAGTTTATATTCTTAGGGCAATAAAATACAGAGATATTGCTGAGGCACAAAGGTTGCTGTGGTTATTTGCTTTGGATAACTGCCTTCATCCTCTCTTCCAGTTTGCTTATGGAAACAAGTCAAAAGGCAAAGGCATAGCTCACTTAGAACTGAGAAACCCCATGGACTCCTAATCCAGATCTGTTTCCATCAGATTGAAGCCCCGTTCCATTCTATTAATGTTGGATTGGGTCAAGGGAACAAGAGAAGTAAGGAACACCCAACATATGTTAATAGAGTATGAAGAAAAAATCTCTACAAAATGTCTGTCCAAGGAAGGAAAAAGTTCTGTTTCTTAGGAGGGAATGAGTGAGGGGGAAAGATTTTTCATGGTGTTCTTCCAAGAAAAATATAATGGCAAAGTTGTGTCAAGTGGGAGCATATCTTCATAATAGAGAAGTCTCCTTGCCTTGAAAGTCAATGTTACTCTTCTTTTCCTTTCCCATAGCTGACAAGCACTCCAAGAAATTTCTTTTTATTTCTTCAGATGACTTGTTCATGCCTGGTGACCCACAAAATACTGTGAGCTAAGAGTATGATCTCAGGGTAGCTAGGTTACATTGCAGATAGAGCTCTGGGCCTGGAGTCCGGAAGGCTCAGCTTCAAAAATTCAGACTTGAGTTCAGATCTTTAACTGAGTGATTCTGGGCAAGTCACTTAATTCTGTTTTGCTCAGTTCCTCATCTTTAAATCATGGAGCTGGAGGGAAAAAAATTCCAAGCCACTTCAGTTTCTTTTCTAAGAAAAGGGGGTCATGAAGAATCAGAAATGATTGGAACTGACTGAACAACAACAATCATGACCCTAAACCCTGAAACCCATGTCAGTATCTAAAATCTGGAGTATTTTTGAAAGAAAGAATGAAAGAAAATAACAAAGAAAGAAGGAGGAAAAATAGAGGGAGGGAAGGAATCAAGGAAGAAAAAAGATAAGGAAGGAAAGAAAGAAACAAAGAAAGGAGGAAGAAAAAAGAGAAAGAAGACAGAAGGAAGAAAAAGAAAGAAAAGGAAAAAGAAGAAAGTAAGGAAAGAAGGGAAGTTTCATTAGTACTTAAAAAATCTATCACTTCTTAAAGTCTTCTCCACTCTGCCCCTAGCCTCAACCAATGAAACTTCCTTTTGCAACAAAGAAATTGTTAAGCAAAACTAAAAAATATATTTACCATGTCTGAAAATGTATGCCCCATTATGCATGTAGTCTACTATCCTTTGGCAAGAGAATGGAGTGTGTTGCACTGTCAGGTCTCAGAAATCATAACTAGTCCCTGCATTGATCAGAGTTCAGACACTTTGAATGTTGTTTTCCTTGACATTGATATGGTGACTGTTCTAATAATTATACTTAGCTTCTTTCCGTACCAGCTCATACAAATCTTCCCCAGTTTCTCTTAATTTATCTTATTCATAATTTCTTATGAATAGAATAATATTTTGTTTCATTCCTATACCACAGTTTGTTCAATCATTGTTCACTTGATGAATGCCTACTGAATGAATGAGGTTCTGGATAACTAAAAGGGATTGGCATAAAAGCCTGAAGTACTAATAAGATTATTCCTTGGGGCAAGGAGGGAAGGGCATTGATGGGGATTAGTTTAGCTTTACAGTCCCACTCCTGTGGAGGTCTTGGGATAACCCCACCTTATTCAATCCAATCAGAAAGCCAAGTTATGATGTCATACTCCCAAAGTTAATTTTCCCCTATAAATCATGGCTTGTGCCATCTTTGCTAAATCCCTTTTGGGTTAGCTTACCACATTATTCTGCCTCTTGGAGTCTTTCCTCTGATACCTTTCCCCATGCCTCATGGTATCTTTCTCCTTCTTATAGCTATCTAAATCTTGTAGGGTACTAAATTCCTCTAAGAATTTAACCTGCCAGTCAATGACGGATCCCTTCTTGAGATATATTCCCTTTCTCCTGGTTAATTATGAGTTCCATTGGAGAACTTGTCTTTTCCATTGTTACTTGTTAAAATCCCTTTCTTTGCTAATAATATACTCCCCCAAATCTATTTCATATTTACTACTCTTAGTGCCTATTTTGCTTCTTCATCTTGTCTGTAATCTCTTCTCATGAATACATGTATCTTTTGGCAAAGAGAAAGCCCTTGTGAATTTTTCACATTTGAATTGCTAATGAACCCCATTATCTGATCCTAAACCTTATCATTTCATGCCAATTTCTCACCTCAATCTCATCATTTGATACCTACATCGATCTCATCATTACTTCCCCACTTCTGCCCCCACTTGTTTGCTACCACAAAAAACAAAAACAAAAACAAAAAAACAATTTTTTTCTAGGTTTTCTGAAGCAATGTTAGGGCCTATCTTGCCACTGCTGCTGCTGCTATTCTTAGTCCTACTACTGATAATAATAACAGCTAACATTTGTTAATCACTTTAAGATTTGCAAAATGTTTTACATAAACTCCTTTGAATCTCAAAACAATGATGCATCATAGGTGTTAAGCTGGGCCATCTACATCATTGATCTGATACATTTTACACCTAAAGAAACTGGGGCCAAGAAACTGAGATGACTTGCTAAGGTTTATATAACCAGAAAACAGTGGAACTGCTTTTGCAGGGCCATGGTCTTGTGGTGGTAAAAGGCCAGACCTCAGAACAAATTACTTGTCTAGTATCCTGGGCTAGGTTTGAAAAATGTGTAACTCTCCACTAGAGATTTTAAATCAACTTGACTTTTCACAAAATAAATACCCTACAGGTGGGGGAGTAGAATTTCCTGGCATTAAAAAGATATTTACTTAACAAATAAAATCATAATGAAAAGATTTCTTTGTTGTACTTCTCACTGTTCCCATTTACCACCCCTAGTTCTGGCTCCTCAACTCTTTTTTTTTCTTAATACTTTGATAACAATTTTGCAATAGAATTGATTTCCTTTGGAATCCTATGTAATTTATTCACTTAATATATTATTATAAGAGGTAGCCGATAGGCTTCTACAGACTGCCGAAGAGTCAAATTAGTTTAACTGGAAAAGTTACTGGAGTTACACAAGAAGGTTAGTAAGCCCTGGCCTTAGAACTTCAGAGTACTAATCCTTGCTGGATATGCTCAGAAAGTGCAACACCTTTGAAAGAACAATAAAAGACATGATGTGAGTGGATGGAAGGAAGTATGATATTTGAGACAGAGAACAGGTTTAGGGGGTGATGGATGGATGGATACATGAATGAATGAATGAATGAATGAATAAAAGAAAAAAAACTATTAAGCACTTATGAAACAAGCACTGTATTAAGTACCATGGATACAAAAACAAGAAAGCAGGGTAGTCTTTGGCCTCAATTTAATGAGGAAGACAATAGAAAGTTGGGAAGTCAAAGGATGGTCATGTTGGGCTAGTTCTAAGCATGATGAGAAAAAAGCTCACCTAGAAGAGCCCAGGGTCTGAGAAGAAATGTTTTGCAAACTATAAGACTATGCATAAGCTGTTATTATTAAAATCCTTAAATTGAACCTTATAGAGAACAATTCCAGATTTACATGTCATATAGTCAGCATTCAAATGATGTGTACCCTTTTGTTATTTTTGTTTTGTTTTGTGGAGACAAAACAGTCTTTGGTGAATAATAAGCTTCTAAGGAAGGGATTATGCATTTTTGAATCTTAACACCAGAAGAGATTTCTGGCATAAGCCAAAATTCAGATTTTTGAGATCATATCCTTTGTGGATGATTGATCCGTAATGATCTTTTAAGGAGAACTTAGTGCATTTGGAGTACATTTCCAACCTTTTGAAGTAAATGTCCCAGGGGGCAAATACCATGAACTTCAACTAAAGCTTCCTGGGTTCCTCTGTCAGGAACAGAATGCTGGGCCAGGTACATCATTGGACTGATCCAATGAGACATTTCTTATTTTTCTATGGACTCTAATCCAACTGTATGTACCGTGTGTACAAAACATAACATATGTAACTTTATATATCTATATCTATATATTTTCTTGGTGTTTCTTCTGTTAGACCGTAAGCTTCTTGTGAGTAGTGTTTGTTTCATTCATTTTATTTTCATGCCCAGTGCCTTACATGGGACTTCAAACAAAGTTAGTACTTAATTTATTCTATTATCAAAAAGTGGCCATTTTGTCTACTTATGCAATAGTCTGCAGAATATTAAATAGGAAAGAATAATAGAAGGGGAATGAATTGTCTTGTATTATTTCTAGCTTATACTTCAACAACAACAAAAACAAAGATAAGGAAAAAAGAACCAATGATAAAAAATGCTGTCTACTTCCAGAGAGGAATCTGGTAAACTCTTAGAGCATATTCAAGCATACTTTTTCCCACTTTGCTTGTGTTTCTTTCTCTTTTTTTAGCAACATGGAAAAAATAGAAAAAGGTTTTGAGTGACTTCATATATATAATCAACATCATTTTGCTTACCTTCTCAATGGATGGAGGAGAAAAAGAATTTGAAACTCAAAAAAATATATAAATGATACTAAAAATAAATAAATTTATTTTATTTGTACCCACCAAATAAAAATTACTAGTAAAAAATTGAGGAAAATGAGATGATGATGATGGTAACAATAAATGTCATTTGATGTTCATATATAACATTATCTGATTCTATTGAAAAAAAAACATACTAACCAGCTTTGGTAACTTTTTTTTTAGTGGTATAAAAACATGTCACTTGGTCTTGAAAAATGTAAAATTCTTAATGTGTGCCAAGAAAAAATGGAGACTGAAGCTATGAATTAAGGGGTCAAATTTAACCAGTGTATAAAAATTACACTTATAAATGTCTCTACATTCTCTAAACAAGATACAATAAATACAAGACTTTTAGGGCTGAGGTGATATGTGTTAGGAGCTTGCCTAGCAGGCAGTAATCAAAGGTTAGAATAATTAATACTTAATATGTCCAAATAAAACCATATAATGTTAATGAAACACAGAATTCATTCTCCAAGGTAACTATAAAATAATTTGATACTTACCTCACAGGATTGTTGTGAACATCAAATGAAAGAGCACATGTAAAAGTGCTTTGAAAACCATAAAATTCTTTATTATTTTATAACTGATAGTGATAACAAAATCATGAGGATTTGTTTATTATTATTATTATTATTATTTATTAAAGCTTTTTATTTGCAAAACATATGCATGGGTAATTTTTCAACACTGACTCTTGCAAAACTTTCTGTTCCAAATTTTTCCCTCCTTACCCCCACTCCCTCCCCTAGATGGCAGGTAATCCAATACATGTTAACTGTGTTAAAATATATGACAAATCCAATATATGAATACATATTTATACAGTTATCTTGCTGCATAAGAAAAATTGGATCTAGAGAGAAAAAATAAATCTGAGAAGAAAAACAAAATGCCAGCAAACCAATAGAAAGTGTAAAAATTCTATGTTGTAGTCCACACTCAGCTCCCACAGGCCTCTCTTTGGGTGTAGATGGCCTTATTCATCACTGAACAATTAGAACTAGTTTGAAACATCTCATTGTTGAAGAGAGCCGTGTCCATCAGAATTGATCATCATATAGTCTTGGTTGTTGCCGTGTATAATGATCTCCTAATTCTGCTCAGTTCACTGAGCATCAGTTCATGTAAGTCTCTCCAGGCTTCTCTGAAATCATCCTGCTGGTCATTTCTTACAGAACAATAATATTCCATGGCATTCATATACCATAATTTATTCAGCCATTTTCCATTTGATGGGCATCCATTCAATTTCCAGTTTCTAGCAGCTACAAAAAGAGCTGCCACAACATTTTTGCACATGTGGGTCTCTTTCCCTCCTTTAAGATCTCTTTGGGGATATGGGTCTAGTAGAAACACTGCTGGGTCAAAGGTATGCACAATTTGATAACTTTTTGAGCATAGTTCCAAATTGCTCTCCAGAATGGCTGGATCTGTTCACAGTTCTACCAATAATGTATCAGTGTCCCAGTTTTCCCACATCCCCTCCAACATTCCTCGTTATCTTTTCCTGTCATTTTAGCCAATCTGACAGGTGTGCAGTAGTATCTCAGAGTTGTCTTAATTTGCATTTCTGTGATCAATAGTGATTTGGAGCAACTTTCATGAGGATTTGTTTACAAAAATGGAGAAGTTTAAGAGAGCAATTCAGGACTAGGTCACTGCCATCAAAAAGTATAGAAAATTATCCTTTAGAAACTCAATCTTAGTGATCACTGCAGATTATACAATAAAATAGTGGAAATGATGCAAAAGTATAATTACAAGACACAAAAATTTAGCATCCCCCATATACTTAGAAAGACACAATCAGTTTAGAATATATCCAAAGCTCATGATCATTTGTAAACAATCATATGGCCAATCCCTGTACTACAAATAAAAAAATCCCAAACATTGCAGGAAATTCAACAAAAAAAATTAAGCTGGAAACAAAATCATCACAGACAAAACTATAACCCACAACAGAGTCATGAGAGGAAAAAGCAGGCATTGTGAGATAGCTCAGTAGTAATAAATAATCTAGGGTAGCCTATAAAAGTCCTTTGTCTCCCTCATCACTCCTCCACCCCCTCATGAAATCTGAGATCTCATTTAGTACTTTACTTTTTACCTTTCTAATGCATTTGCCAATCATTATTATTATTTGAACATGTATTTTATCCCTTACCAGCTATAAGCACCATGAAGTCAAGGATGGTAGATAGATAAAAGTTTGTATCTTCCTCAGTGTTTAGCACTTCATCTAGATATAATAGGTGATTATGGAATATTTGTGGAATCATTTTTGATACATATTACAAACAGAAGTTATATTCAGAGATATTTTATGCTTTGAACACATCTTAGTGAGATAAAGCATTAACCAAAATTCAGAAAATGCTGTTATAATAACTATTTGATAGTGTTTAGATTCCTATGTTAGCCCACAAAGCTAAGCTGTAGTGTTTTTCATTTTTAATTTCAACATTTTTATTTTCCCCAGTTACGTATAAAACAATTTTTAACATTTGTTTTTAAAACTTTGAGTTCCCAATTCTCTTCCTTCCATCCTCCCCACCTCTGCATTGAGAAAGCACATGTGAAGTTATGCAAAACATTTCCATAAAAGTTATCCTGGGAAAGAAAGCACAGATCCTTCTCCCTTCTCCCCCCCCAAAAAAAAACCCCTCAAGAAAAATAAAGTAAAAAAAAGTATGCTTTAATCTATATTCTGACACAATCAGCCTTTCTCTGGGCATGGGTAGCATTTTTCAGCAGAAGTCCTTCACATTAGTCTTGTGTTATTGTATTGCTGAGAATAGCAAAGTCATTCACAGCTGATCATCTCTTAACATTGCTAGTAATTTATACACAGTACATTTCACTTTTCATGAACTCATGGAGGATTTTCTAGGTTTTTCTGAAAGCATCCTGCTCATCATTTCTTATAGATAATAGTACTCCATTACAATCATATACCACAATATTTTCAGCTATTCTTCAATTCATGGGCATCCTCTCAATTTGTAATTCTTTGCCCTGAGAAATGAGCTAGAATACATATTTTTGTACATATAAGTCTTTTTCCTTTTTTAAAATATCTTTTGAGAGGCATGCTTAAGTAGTGGCATTGTTAGGTCAAAGGGTATGTATGATTTTATGGTCCTTTGGGCATATAAACTGAGTCTTAATTATACTGAAGAATTTTAACAGTCCTTTAAACAATGCTTTTATGGAAAATGCATTTTAAATTTCAATTCATGGGAATTGCTGTCAGCTAGGATAAGAGAGGTTGAGGGAGAAGAGGTTGTTCAGCCTCTATGGTAGCTCAATAAAGGGAGGTAGGTGATAACGGTGAATAGAAAATGCTAGATTTAGACGCAAGGAAGACCTGAGTTTCAGTCAGGCTTACCTTCTTTAGCCGTAAAATCATGGACAAGCCAGTTAACTTCACCCAACATCTGTTTCCTCATCTGTAAAATGAAAATAATAATAGCATCCACCTTCCAGAATTATTGTGAAGATCAAGTGAGATGACAAATGTATTTTGCAAACCTTAAAGTGCTAGCTTTTAATATTATATATACTATTGGTTTTACCATGAGGAACAGGAACTTTTGCCCACTATATTCTTTTTTTTATATAAAGATTTATTTTTCATACATTATGAAAAATAGCTGTTCTAACTTTGTCCTCACCAAAACCCTGCAACTAATTTTATTATAGGCTAATCCATAGAAGGGGCAGCTAGATGGCACCATAGTGCATAGAGCACCAGTCCTGGAGTCAAAATGACATCTTCCTGAGTTCAAATATGGCCTTGGACACTTACTAGCTGGGTGATCCTGGGCAAGTCACTTAACTTTTTGACTCAATTCTTCATCTGTAAAATAAGCTGGAGAAAGAAATGACAAATCACTCCAGTAACTTTGCCAAGAAAACCCCAATAGGATCATGAAGAGTCAGACTGAAGTAGAACAAATCCATAGAAGCAACATCCTTGTTAATTTCTTATTTGTGTCACCCTTTTCCCCAGGGAGCTGAATGATTGAAATAGATATTAACAACCAACCACATGTATACTGCATTTCATGGTTCACAAAACATTTTCTAGTTTAAAGAATATTTCATTTCATAGATGGAGAAATTGTGGCTCAGAGAGTCCAAGTGATTTATGCAAAATTACATGACTAATAAGTGGTAAGAATGGAATTTGAACTCATGTCTCCTGGGGCCAAACCTAGGTCTCATTCTGTCATGTGTCACTGCTTTCCTAATATTGTACCACCTTTTCTGACATTAATTCCACATGTAATTTCTTTTTCTGCCTCTAACGTCCAAATGAATACCAGACAAGAAACCATGCCATAGGCCCGTCTTGTAGGCACAAAGAAAGAATATCATTATAAGTGTAAAATTGCTTCTAAAGTGCTTATTGTATCTGGAAGAAAGAAACTAGAATCATTAACAGCTAAGTCCCAGATCAGCTTACACCTCATTAAACAATAACTTCTATGAACATAACAGCTCAGTGGCCCTTTGCAAATGTACCTAAATAAAACTCAAATCAAGAGCTGGTCTAAATGTAGCAGATGTCTAGGGGTCCATAAAAGATCCCATAGCTCCAAAATCAGGTGCACGTTATCATGTCACATCATATTTGGTTGCTGTGTCACATTTTTGGACTGAGAAACCCCAAGTGTTTAAATACAGATGTTATGAGCTTTTAAAATAGCTCCACAGTGACCCAGCAGGTGTCCTCTCAAAGAGAGGAGAATTGAATTGTAGCCAGTACCTCTACCCCCCATATTGCTAGAAATAAAATGCTTGAAAAAGGTAATTCAGGTTGGTTCAGTTCACTTTATTTAAGTTTAATTTAACTAACTGTAGCATGCTCTCTCTCACATGTGGTTCTCTGAAAACTGCTTTATTCATCACCATAGCAAATGAGCCCCCACCGGAGTGCTTCTTTTATCATACACTGAAGGCTGTATTAGCTCAAATGAAAAGACCTAGTTAAATAACCTAGCAAAGAGATGCAAGATTCCTTTTGCATCCTGGCATATACTCTCCCACTCTAGCAAACCACCAGTGGGGAAGGGGACACAGGTTAGAATCAAACTTCTATGACTAAAGAACAACCATAGAGGGATGCAGTCATGCAGAGATCAGCACAACCTCTGAAGATGTGGCTTTCTGCCTCTAGAGTTGCCAAATGCCTTTTGGTGATAACAACCTATCTACTAGCTATTTTTCTGGTCTTCATGCTCAACTGGTATGTCTTGCTGAGTTGCTCATTATTGCTCTTTTCTGCCCTCTTCTGGTGTCATTAGGTTGCACAGCCTAGAGTACAGGTTGCTGGGCTTTCGAGCAGTTAGATGGATAGAATACTGGGCCAGGAATCCTGAACACTCATCTTCATGAGTTCAAATCTGGCCTCAGACATTTCTTAACTATGTGATCCTGGGCAAGTCCCTTAATCCTGTTGGCTTCAGTTTCCTCAATTGTAAAATGAGCTACAGAAAGAAATGGCACTTCATTATCTTTACCAAGAAAATGGCACTTCACTATCTTTACCAAGAAAACCCCAAAAGGCATCACAAAGAGTCAGACATGATTGAACACAATCTGGTCATCATTTTCCTCATCTGGAAAATGTCCTTTCCAGCTCCAAATCTATGATCCTTTTAGCCTATTTTAATAATCTCTTTTATTTACTCTTCTGTGGGAAATTATTAGTGATTTGTGTGTTGATGGAACCATCTTTTCAAATCATTATCCAGTTTCTCCTTACTCCTAAGCTTTGAGAAAAAGTATTCTATATTCCACTTTAGCTTCCATGCCTTCCTTAACTCTTTGAAATTCTGTCTTCACCTCCATTTTGAACCAGTTCTCTTTAAGGTGAACAAAAATCTTTTACTAGTTCAATATTTCAAAAATTGTCATTGTTTTTGTTCTTTCTGAAACTTTAAATACAGTTGACCACACTCTTCTAGGTATAACTTTTCTCAGAATCACAAAATTTGAGGAATAGAAGGATTATCTAGTTCAATGAGATGCATCAAAGGCAGATAAATAGAGCAGTGTATAGCAGCCTATATATTCAAGTCAGAAAGACCTGAATTTCAATCCAGCCTTTGACACTTATTAGGTATGTAACCCTGGGCAAGTCACTTAAATTCTGTCTCTCTTTCCTCATCTGAAAGATGGGAATAATAATTAGCAGGATTGTTGTGAGGATCAAATGATATAATATTTGTAAGATATTTTGTAAGCCTGCTAGCTGTCATTATTATTCTAAGAACTTTTTCTACAATGTCTTTAACAAGTGATCTGTAAATTTTTATTTAAATACTTTGAGAAATATCCACTACTTCAGTGGTCAGCTCATTCCACTTCAGAGCATCTGGAATCATAAAGGTGATTTATTTTGCATCAGTTTCAAATCTCTCTCCAACTTTCATTTTTTATTCCTAGTTCTTTCTGGAGCCATGTAGAACAAACCTAATCCACCATGTCCAAATCATCATTTTAAATACTTAAATACTTGAAGATGACTATTTTACACTTTGGGCTTATAGAATTATAGGTAAAAGGCACCTTAAATATCCTTATCTTCTCCCAAATACCAGCAGTTCCTTTAAATGAAGGGCATGTCTCTAGTTTTCTCATTATTCCAGCTCCCCTGTTCTTGATACACATCAGCTTATTTTAGTTTTTCTGAAAATATGGCACAAACAAATGAACATGGTCTTCAGGATTCATCAATATAGTAGAATTACCACTTGCCTTGTTCCTTCGGGATACTGATAACTCTTAATGCAGCTGATGATAGCAGTAGTTTTTTTTTGGGGGGCACTATAATAACATACTGTTGATACCCTAGATTCCCTCTAATATTTTCATAGACAATTATGTCTCTCCTCCTTTTCTTAATAAATTGTCATTTGGAATCAATATGTTGAATTCTATATTTGTCCTTATTAAACTTCACATTAAAATCAACTGGATGGCAATTAACTAAAAACATAAAGAGATGTTCCATAGAGAGATGCAGGGATTTTTTTTAACAGCCACTTAAAATGGCAGAAGGAGAAATCAAGGCAGGAAAAAAATGGATGTATTAGTGAAAATCTAAATCTACAGTGGGGGATGAATGGAAATTGTACCTGAATATAAGGTCATCTCTTGTTAAAAGCTTGTTTCTTAGTTGGAGTAGATTTCAAAGTTGATTTTGATGGAAATCTAAGATTACTTTTGTATGTCTTGTGGGGGAAAAACAGTTGTGTAGTTTCCATATGTCCAGGAATTATAGAATTGGTAATACCATTTTGCTCATTTCCTCTAATAGAATAATACCTGGTCATTTTCAAGTGTACTTAGGTTCCATTCACCTAGGAGTGAATAGATTGAACAATAGGCTTGAAATCAGGAATAACTGAGTTTAAATTTGACCTCAGATATTTATAAACTGTGTGACCCTAGATACACACTCAGTTTTTTTCAAATAAAATGGAGACAATAATATCATAAGGTTCATATAATTCTTTTTAAATTTAAAAATAATAGCTTTTTAATTTTCAAAATACATGCAAAGATAGTTTTCAACATTCGCCCTTGCAAAACCCTGCATTCCAAGTTTTTTCCCCTTCTTTCCTCCTACCCTCTTCTGTAGATAGCAAGAAATCCAATATAGGCTCAAAGAAATCTTATAAGAATCAAATCAGGGGCTGCTGGGTGGCACAATGGATGGAGTGCTGGGTTTAGACTCAACTACCTTCTTGAGTTCAACTCTGGCTTTGGATACTTACTTGCTGGGCAGATCACTTCACCCTGTTTGCTTCAGTTTTCTCATCTGTTCATTTTACAGAAGAAAATCACAAATCATTTTAGTATTTCTTCCAAGAAAATCCCAAAGGGGTCCTGAAGAATGACAAGGGCATGAAGATGATGATGATGGTGATGACCAAATACGGAGGAAGAGGTATATTGCTTGTTCTGCCTAGTTCCAAAGGGTGCTGTTATTATTCTCATTATATACTTGAGGTCTGGATGCCCCATCTTTAATGGAGGCTCTGGGTGGAACTCTTTGTCCTGCCCTCCAATCAGAGGGATCCCAAGTCAGAGGTTACTGATGAGATTTGAATATCAAGGCTGAAGCCATCTTGCAGGTGCTGAGGTTCCATAATGGAGGCATAGCTGGATAGGAAATGAAAAGATATCTACTATTAAATACTCCACAAGTAACCTTTTGGTTCCTTCTTGAAGGCCTCCAAGGAAGGGGCACTCACCAGCTCTCCAGGAAATGCATTCTGCTTTTGGACAGATATACTTTTTAAATAGTGTTTTCTGACTAATCTTATTGGTTTCCCTATAACTTCCATTCATTGCTTCTGGATCTGACCTCTGGGCCCAAATAAAACAAATTGAGTCCCCTCTCTACTTGATATCCCTTCAAATACTTGAAGACAACTATGCTCCCTGAATCTTCTCTTCTCCAGAATAAGCATCTTTTATTCATAAAATGAACATTTATGGAACATCTAGGATGTGCAAAGCCTTGTGCAAGAATTGTGGATTAACACTGTTGATCAGAGAAATGCAAATCAAGACAACCCTGAGGTACCACTACACACCTGTCAGATTGGCTAAAATGACAGGAAATGATGAATGTTGGAGGGGATGTGGGAAGGCTGGGACACTGATGCATTGTTGGTGGAGCTGTGAACGGATACAGCCATTCTGGAGAGCAATTTGGAACTATGCTCAAAAAGTTATCAAACTGTGACCCAGCAGTATTTCTACTGGGCCTATATCCCAAAAAGATCTTAGAAGAGGGAAAGGGACCCACATGTGCAAGAATATTTGTGGCAGCCCTTTTTGTAGTGGCTAGAAACTGGAAACTGAAGGGATGCCCATCAATTGGAGAGTGGCTGAATAAATTATGGTATATGAATGTTATGGAATATTATTGTTGTGTAAGAAACGACCAGCAGGACGATTTCAGAGAGGCCTGGAGAGACTTGCATGAACTGATGCTGAGTGAAATGAGCAGAACCAGGAGATCATCATACACAGCAACAACAGTATTACATGATGATCAATTCTGATGGACAGGGCTCTCTGCAACAAAGAATTGTCTGAAACCAGTTCCAATTGTTCACTGAAGAAAACCATATACACCCAGAGAGAGGGATATGAAATATGGACCACAACGTAACATTTTCATGATCTCTATTGACATTTGCTTGCATTGTGTTGCCTTTCTCTGATTTTCTTTTTTTTTTCTTGTTGATAGGATTTTTCTTGCATAACTTGTCAAGTATTTCAACATTATTAACATGTTGTGGACTTCCTACCATCTAGGGGAGGAGAGGGGACTGGGGGTAAAATTTATAATGGAAAGCTTTGTAAAGATCAATGCTGGGGAACTACCCATACATATGTTATACAAATAAAAAGCTTTAATAAAAAAAGTTATTAAACTGTGCATACCCTTTGACCCAGCAGCATTTCTATTGGGCTTATATCCCAAAGAGATCTTAGAGGAGGGAAAGGGACCCACATATGCAAGAATGTTTGTGGCAGCCCTTTTTGTAGTGGCTAGAAACTAGAAACTGAATAGATGCCCTTCAATTAGAGAATGGCTGAATAAATTGTGGTATATGAATATTATGGAATATTATTGTTCTGTAAGAAATGACCAGCAGGACGATTTCAGAGAGGCTTGGAGAGACTTGCATGAACTGATGCTGAGGGAAATGAGCAGAACCAGGAGATCATTATATGCGGCAACAACAATACTATATGATGATCAATTCTGATGGACATGGCTCTCTTCAACAATGAAATGTTTCAAACCACTTCCAATTGTTCACTGAAGAAAGCCATACACACCCAGAGAGAGGGATGTGAAATGTGGACTACAACATAACATTCTCATACTCTTGATTGATGTTTGTTTACATTGTGTTTCCTTTATCTGATATGTCTTTTGTGTAGATACTATTTTTCTTGCACAACAATGATAAGTTTGGAAATATGTATATATATATATATATATATATTCGATTTGCCAAGTATTTTAACATAATTAACATGTAGTGGATATCCTGCCATCTAGGGGAGGGGTGGGGAGTTGGGGGGAAAATCTGTAACAGAAAGCTATGTAAGGGTTAATGTTGAAGAATCACCCATACATATGTTTTGCAAATAAAATAAAATTAAAAAAAAAGAATTGTGGATTAAGAAAGGGGGAATAAAAGTCATATGATCATGCTAGTTAGAGATCATCTGTTCTAAGAAGTCATTTTTACATATGAGAAAATGGAGACACAGAAAATGAGGTCCTCAAGTAGTAAAGAGCAGAGCTGGGATCCAAAGTCCATCCTCAGACTCCAAAGTCAGTGGATACTGGGCTACTTCTTGGTCATTCATTCACTTATTCCATGAGGGTAGGTACTTTCATGTCTTTCTCTATTTCCTTCTGATCCTAATTTAGGAACGGAGTAGGAATCTAATAAATGACTCAGAAAATCTTGTTGTCTCAGAGCTTTAAGGAACCTGCAATCCATCTGGGAAGAGAAGATATCAGAAGTATCCACATGGCATGTTCTTCCTGGCAGGAAAAACAACCAAAGCTTTGCACAATCAAGTTTCCTGAAAAGTTGTCCTTGAAACTAGGTTTTGGAATTGGCCACATTTGCTTTACATTGAAATCCCAGAAATGTTTTTCTTTTTAGCTTCTGATTATTCTTCACTTGGCAGTGACTCCTGATGCTCAACTATAAGTTTTTCTGCCAACACTTAATTTCTCTGGCAAGTAGTGAACATACTGTAGATAAACACTTAAATGCTTGTGGGACATTTAAAGAAACTCTTTACAAAATTTATTAGTCCTTATAGAATATGAATATTCATTCTCTACTCCTATAGATCTTTGGTAAATAAGGGGGAATAGCAGGCCCCTTGTGGGATACTTCAGAGAAGCCTTTAGTTCTTACCTCATTGGGATTGGGAGTAGGGTGTCTTTATACCCAACTTTGGAACTCTAGGGCAGATTATGAAGCTTCTTGGGACTGGGCTGAGCAAGAGGTAGAAGTACAAGTGGAAGTTAATGTGGAACTGTCCAACACAGCAATGTGGCTCAGGAGAAAGAATATTGAATTAGGAAGCTCAGAAAACCTGAGACTAAGGTTCAGCTCTCATTTTCATAGGGCATAGAACACTATAACTAGAAGAGCCCTTGATAACATCCAGCCCAACTTTTTTTTTTTTACCAATAGAACTGCTCTGAGACCTAGAATAAAGAATAATACTTTTATCACACAGAGTAAGGGAAACACTTTATAACTTTAGAATGTGAGATGTGGATGACAATGATAACAATGATGATAATAATGGCCACCCTAAGAGTCAAATGTGGAACTGGATGGCACAATCATTGAATTAATAAAGGATAACTAATTGTTCTATAACAACTTTGCATAATTTTGTTGTTGAGTTTGTATCATTCCAGGCACGTTTGACTCTTTTTGGGATAACTCCATTTGAGGTTTTCTTGGCAAAGATACTGGAGTGATTTCCCATTTTCTTCTCCAATTCATTTGACAAAAGAGGACATGAGGCTTTACATTAAGTGACTTGCCCATGATCACACAGCTAGTGTCTGAAGCTGGATTGGAATTCATAAAGATAAATCAGGAAAATTGATGGGGATTAAGATCGAATGGTCTGATTCCAAACCCATTGCTCTATCCACAGTGCCATTTAACTATCCTAATAATATATAACTTTGTATGATATACAATACTAGATCTTTGGGAAGCCCCAGTAAAGAAGAATCACCATGTGGGTTTCATCTGATGAAAAGAACACTGACTTTAATGTCAATGAACAGGAATTCAAATCTGACTCCTGATGCTTTCTATCTATGTGTTCTTGGATTATAAAGTTCTCTATGATTTTTGGTTTCCTCATTTGCAAAATGAAGAAGTTGGTTTAGACAATGTCCCTTCTAGTCAAAATCCTATGACTCAGTGATCACTCTTGAGGTCACTGGTGTAGTCTGGATTGAATCAGGAATTCCACTTATGAGTGGAATAAACCTCTAAGGAGGGCCACTCAAGTTCCTTGGACAAGAACCACATTGGCCTGCAGCAGACTGCAAATGCTTGTTTTTTTTGTTTTTTTCAGTTTTTCCTGATTTTTTGTGACTCTTTTGAAGATTTTCTTGAGTACAGATTCTGTTGTGGTTTGCCATTTCCCTCTCCAGTTCATTTTACAGATGAGGAAACTGAGTGAAATAGAGTTAAGTGGCTTATCCAGGATCACACAGCTGGTGTCTGAGGCTAAGTTTTCTTGACTCTAGGCTCAGTCCTCTATCCACTGCATCACCCAACTGCCCTTAAAACATTAGCGAGGAGAGGGATATTCCCTAGAGCAGACCTTCAAAATCTAGCCCACATATGCAGGTGAGACTTGCTTCCCAGAACTCCATGATCAGGTCAAAACCCTCAGAGTGCAGGCTTGGAGTCTACCCATTTTCACCTTCTCTCTCCATCCAACTTGGCTGTGAAATGAGCATGTTGGATCAGACAATCTTAAAGGTTTCTTAAATCCTGTGATGCTTTTATCCTATTCTGGAAAGTCTATGGCACTTTCTACCTTGAAGGAGTTGGTTGAAGGTTAGCCAGTGAAATAAGACCACCATTTTTTATTTTATCTGAAGTTTTGTTGGGAGTCAGCTATACTAGACTATACAGTTTAGGAGTCTCAGTCCTATACAGTTTGGGAGTATTCTAATTGGGAATATTCAGGTTGCTGTTAAGGGAGATTCAGCTTTGCAAGTATGCTAATTTCCTTAGCCTTTTCAGAAATTACTTTCTCAACTTGGTTGAGGTTAGTTGCTGTCCTTCGTTCTCAAAGAGGACCAAAAATGACATCACTATGTTAGAGTTGAGTTACAATGTATCTGACTATGGCTGATGAGACCAAATACAAGCTCAGAATGCTCTACCATAGGTCAGACACAAATACCCCTATGAACATTTGGAATGTCTTCTCTAACTTTGCATTTCTTCAGAGCTAATTCATTTCTGCTTTGCTCATAGAATACAAACCTTTTCTGATAAGGGCACGCCATGCTGCATGATCCTGTGCCAGTGTCTCCCATGTCATTCAATAAATTCTAAAGTTCTTAAAAGAGACCTTGGTTCCAGGTATGGGACCCCTATAGAGCATTGTTTTTCATCTGACTCCCAAAGATTCATCCCTTGATCTTTTGCCCAGCCAGGTTAGCTTAAAACCAGCTCCTTTTCCCTCACTGAAGGTTTGGGAGGTTCCAGTTTACTCTACATCCCACTTTGCTATGGACCCAAAAAGGTGTTTTCTTATATGGTCCTCCAATTTTTTTGCTGGTCTTCAGACCATCTTATGCTTACTGAACATTTTGATGATCTCTAGAAACTCTCAAACAGGCATAGAGGTTGCATCATGGATAAACCAGTGGACTTTTAGTGAGGAAGAACTGAATTTGAATCTTGTCACAGAGCAAGTCCCTTCTCCCTTCAAACTCAGTTATCACATATATATCACATATATAAAATGGGAATAATAGTAATACTTCCCAAGGTAGCTGTGAGGATCAAGATAGGCAAAGCTATTTGAAAAGCCATACAAATGTTAGGCACTATTATTAACTCACGCTTGACTTTTCCTATTATGTTCTGCTTGCTTTTCCTGAAGCACATTTGCTAGCCAATTATTGTGATCTAATCTATCCTTTCGATAAATCTCATCTTCCAATTCTATTAGATTGTAATCTCTGGCCATTTCTTTCTAGAAAGATGTTCTGAGGTCCTGGGACCATTGAGACTGTAGGACCACAGATTTATAGAAGGGACAGTAGAAGTCACTTTGTCCAAACTGGGCATTTTACAGATGAGAAAACTGGGACCTAGAGAGTTTGTCACACAGATAAGATGTATCTGAAGTCTGGAGTCTGCCCTTGACCTACTGGCCTCAGAAAGAGCTCTTAACAAGATCTACATCTCTCCCCTCCCTGTTAAAAATATTTGTTGGATTTGCGCTCTTCCCTATTTTAGGTTTTAGTTCCAAAGACAACAGACAGGTCCTTTGCATGGTTCAGGTGACTATTTCTACTACTTCTGAAGTGCTGGCAGGTGAGAAATTATCTCGGAAAAAAAGAAAGTTGCAAGAAATGAGTAGTGGCGATGGGTAGCTTATTGCTGAAGGAGTAATGAGACAGCTTTTATAACCTAATATTAACAGAGTGCCTCCGTTGAACTATCTCAGTCCCTACCCCCAACAAACACTGAAGTAACAGGAGGATGGCTAATTCAAATTCAAAGTACTCTATGGATCTGTGCATCTCTAAAATTATATCCTGAGAGCCTCCCTCCTTAGCTTTATCATTATCAGTCAGCCTGGGGACACAGTTATCCTGAAACAAAGACATTTACTGAAATACTATTGCCCCTAAAAATTTGGAGTGCATATACCATCATTGGGAAGATTGGGCACACTCATCAAATACATTAGTGAAAGGGGAACACATATAGCCAAGACAGCTTATACTTCAGGCAATGCAAAGTTGTCTTTGTATTTCTCGTGGGTATTGACATGCTGCTCCCCTTCAGTATAAAATCTGCTGGACATATCATTCCACTGGACCTCCTTCTCTCCTTTTCTAATCTCGTTTCAGCTCAGTGGTTAGACTCTTTAAGCACAATATCTCCTATCTCCTTATGTGGCATTTATGCCACATAATCCAATAAGGGATAAGGAGAGGAAGAAGGAAAGAGAGGGAAAGGGAAGGACAAGAATAAGCATTTATATAGAGCCAGGAACTATGCTAAGTACTAAACAAATAATATTTCATTTGATTTTCACAAAAAAAAACTTCAAAAAAGGTACTGTTATTATGCTCATTTTGTTATTAAGGAAACTGACTTGGCCAATGTCACACATCTAGCTAGCAGGTGTCAGAGGCCAGATTTGAATGTGGGTTTTCCTGACTCCAGGCCCATTATTCTATCTACTGAACAACCAAATTGTCTCTAAATGCCACACTTCGAGAGAGGCACAAGAAAACAGACACATTGTCTCGATTCTTCCTCCATAACTGACTTTTCTTCTCTGCCAGGGATGGCTGTCTCTCAACTGATATTAGAGCAGACTGGCTTGTTTTTACTCTTTAAAGGCCAAAAGACCTTTTGTCAGACATTTCTAACACTGGAGTTACTTACCTCGTAGTTGTATGCAGCTAATGATCTTTTATTCCCTCATAAATGCAATATTTTTCACACCTTTTAAAACAGTAATGAAAAGTGAATATTCTTTACACTTTCTTTACAAGCTGTGAATTTGTCACCCTTTTATGGAGGTCACTCAGCATGTGAACTGAGACTCATGTCCTCCTTGTAAATCAAGACTTCAGATACTTAATGTTCTAAAGAGGCAGAACCATGTTTCCTTGTCTCCAATACCCTAATATCTGATAATCTCATCAAGTGGATTAAGGAGTGACTCAAATTATCAGATCTGTCTTGATCTAACTTCATATAGACATTAAAAATAGAGAAATCTTTGTATTCTGGGGCATACATTAAGCATGTGTTGGTGAATCTTCCAAGATTTGTGAAACTTGATGACTATTCACTTCTGGTCATCCATGTGGGCATTATTGTCTAAAAACAATCTAGAAGTCATCATTGACAATTATGAAATCCTGGCCAGGAAATTAAAAACCTAAGGGACACTGAAGTCTTTAATATTTTAATCATTGTGGTTGGTCAAAGCCAAGCTCTTCAGAAGAGAAAGGTGGAATTCAAAGTGAAAAAATGACAAAAAGAATTTCTGGATCATGGATTAAACTAGAGAAATATTGGACTCTTGGCTAGAGTTGAAATGAATCTATAGATGTTTGGGGAAAATGTAATGGAATCTTGTAAATAATACCTGAAGGCTTTTAAATGGAAAAGAAAAGAAAGGAAAAAAGTAGCTCATTTTTACTTATAAAATTAGACACTATAGATAATAGCTACAATGTACAATATCAATACTTGTGATAAAAGCAGCTGGGTGACATAGTATATAGAGTGTTAGGTTTGGAATCAGGAAGACTCATCTTCTTAAGTTTAAATCCAGCCTTAGAAACACTAGCTCTGTCACTCTAGTCAAGTCACTTAACCTTGTTAACTTCAGTTTCCTCAGTTGTACAATGAGCTGGAGAAGGAGATGATAAACTATTTCAGTATCTTTGTTGAGACAGAGCAAAGTTGGTCACAGTTTCCTCAGTTGTAAAATGAACTTGAGAGAGAAATGACAAATGACAAATCCACTATTATTGCCCAGAAAACCCAAATGGAGTCAAGGAGAGTCATAAATGCTGAAAAAGACCCAATCACTTGGGTTAAGATTAGGATACATTTCTATATCTCTTTAAAGTTTTCAGAGTGCTTCATATATACTATAGAAGTTATTAGTCTGGTGAAGAGAGTCTCTTTAGCACCCTTTATACTAGTTTCAGAAAGGACTATCTTATCAATATGGAGGCTTGGAAAGGACAATCAGTCCTGCTTTCTATATAAGGGTCCCTTGAGCATATATGAGAGCCAGACTCTCATTCTGGCATTCACAGTGCATTGTTCAAGTCAGCCTGGGCAATTACTAACTTTCCAGATTGTCATGGATTGAAAAGACTATGGTGGATAGGACTGGACAGAAAGGTCAGCAAAGATAATCAAAGTTCAGTTTGACTCAGCAAGTATTTACTAAGCACTCACTATGTGCAGGGGCAGCATTGAATTAGATGTCAGGGATACAAAGATGTTTTCTGTCTTCAAAGATCTTACATTCAATGGGTATGTGATAATGGTAGAAAAATACAGTAGCTACACAGATATGTGAATATAAGATAATTTAAGGAAAAGAAATACTTAACCTTGGAAAGAAACAAGGAAGATTTTAAAAAGAATGGTATACTTGACATTTGAAGAATCCTACTGATTATCAGAGATAAAAGAGGGCATCCCAGGCATGGGGATTGGGGAGAGGGAGCATGGAGATTTCAATAAAAGACTGTGTTTTGGATATAGTACTGCACTGTTGCAAAATTCCATGGTGAGTTAGGTTACAGTTATACTGTTTTCTGTTTAATTATTCTTTTCCACTGAACCTGAAATAATAGTAATATGGGGAATAGAGACTGATGAAGCAGTCTGTGATAATTCTAGCACAGATGAGAAATTGAATGCTCTCCTGCCATTTCTCACAGCAAGAAGAAAATTGGGATAAGAGAGGGAATACAAAGTATGCTCTCTAATATGGCAAGAGCAGATGTTGTCTTGGGTTTTTGGCTTTTGGGGCTTCCAAAAGGTGGACCTGAAAATTCAGAAGTGTGGCTCCTAGAGATCAGCTGTGAAGAGATTATGAGATTTTGGAGTAGGGAAGACAACTCTTGAGTCTCAAGATCTATAGCTGAAAAGAAAAACCGATTTCTTTGGCTACTCTTTCCTCTGCATTTTCCTGGTATGGCCTGTGATTCTGAGATAGTTATTCAGAGTTTTACCCCTTCTTTATTCCTTTCCCATAAACTATGGGCAAGAATCAGGGGTGCCTCTGAAGATTTGAGAGGTCAAATGGGAAAAGATTTAGGAGATGGTTAAAGGAAGATGGCTCCTTATATAAGTGAGTGATTTATTTCCTTCTTTTTTTCCCCTATATTCAATAAACAATGTTATTATAATATATTAAGTACTGGCATCTTCTTAGGAAGGGAAGAAGGAAGAGTGAATAGAAGGGAGCAAGAAAGGTAATGAGGGTCTTAGGGCTATGTATAGCTTATAGACTTTACAGTTTATATTTTGACCAATATTTATTCCATTTTATGTTCTAGACCCGGACAATTCCACATTTAGTACAAAGTTCAAGTAGTATAGGCATTTGCAGATTGAGTACCCTCTGGTGGTTAGCAGTGATATTGTATCATTGTAAAGCTAAGCCATGCATTTTCCAAATACTGAGTCTAGAGCGAACAACTCAGCTAGTTACTAAAATAGAGTGCTACCTGGTGGGCAGTTTTTCCATTCACTCCCTTACTGAATAATTAACTCAGTGACCCATTATCTTGCTTTTGGATTAGGGAAGGCAACACAAGCCATATGAGGCAAGGATACCAAGAAAAGTGGCAGAAAAATTACAGGTGACACAATAATATAGAATTTGAGATGTGGTTCAAGGGTCTGATTCATGCATACTTTGTAACAGAGGAGTAATTTATCATTAAAAGATAAAGTTTTCAAGAGAACATTGTATACAGTAACAACAAGAATATGTGATGATCAATTGTGATGGACTTGATTTTTCAACAGTGAGGTGATTCAAGGCAATTCCAATAGAATTGGGATCAAAAGTGCCATCTGTATCCAGAGAGAGATCTATGGAGACTGAATGTGGATCAAAGCATAGTATTTTCACCTTTTGCTATTGTTGTTGCTTTTTTCCTTTCTAGTATTTTTTCCTTTTGTTCTGATGTTTTTTTCCCAGCCTAACAATATGGAAATATTTAGAAGAATTGCACACATTTAACCTATAACAGATTACTTGCAGTTTTGGCAGGGGGGAATGGGGAAGAGAGAAAGAAAAATATGGAACACAAGGTTTTGTGAAGATGGATGTTGAAAACTATCTTTGCATGTATTTGGAAAAATAAAATACCATTAAAAAGATGGGATTTTAAATGGAGGAAAGTGAAAAATCCAAAATTAATGCAGAAACCCTACAAACTTTGACTAAAGTTATTTAAAGGAGGATACCATAGAACAAAAAAAAATTCTCTCAGGAACACTCAAAGAACTCCAGCAACTACTGAAAGTTTAGCACTGGGGAGAATGTCAATAATCTTGCCATGTCACCAGAATATCATCATATCTTTGGGATGGGGATTAGCCCATTGCCAAAGTCTAGTATTACCATAGTCCAGGAACAGAAGAGATTCAATAAAGTTGCCACAGTCTTGTTAGTTTGTGCAGTGAGGAAAAAGCTTGGAACTTGGAGTCAACAGAAACTTGGGCTCAAATCCTATTACTAGTTGAGTGACCATGAACACGTCACATATATATTCATGTGTGTATTTTTAGATACAGAGTTTATGAACAAAACAATACAAGGTGGTCTAAGAAGAGAGGGCATTCACAACTGGGAGAACTAGGAAAGGCTACATCTCAAAAGTAGAATTTGAATGGCATCTTGAAAGAAAACCGTGATTCTCAGAGACAGTGATAGGAAGAGATTGCATAAGGGATAGGGAGTACATAGGGGAGAGCCAGTTTTTATCTAGGACAACACAGTGCAGCCATTGTTGGGGTGGGAGTAAAGGAAGGTTCAAATGATAGAATTTGCTTAAAGTAGAACCACAAGGGGACAGAAGAGGGCCAACTGGTAGCTTTAATTCTAAATAATTCTGTTGTTTTTATAGTGCTGATGGATGGCAAGTACTTTCAATGTCCTCTAAATTGGGCAAAATCCCAGTTTCCTCATTCTAGTTATATTTTTGTCAAACATGCTCTGAATTAAGCCCACAGTTACACATTCACCACCTTTTGCCCCATTGCAGCAATCTGCCTGCTTCCTGATATTCATAAATATTCCTACAGAATTGTCATCCATCATTTCACTCCCCAGCTGCTCTGCAGCAGTGAGAATCATGAAGTTATTTTTTTCATTAGAATCTTACTGTCTGCATGGCTTTTCTTTTCCTAACTCTACTACATCTGGACATCCTGACATCATCTATCATTTAGCAGATGGAAATAGTACATGAACTGACTGCATCCAAAAATCAGATCCATGATTATCTCATGCAACTATTGATAGAATGCAACAAATGTGTCTCAAGTCCCTGTGATGGATAAGGCTTTGTGGGGATACAAAGATAAGATGCAAGCCCTGCTTTCAAAGGACTGAAAATCAAATAGGAGGAGGATGAAATGAACACAAATATATAGGAGAGCAGAAAGTGACTAAAGAAAGGAAATATCAATATGAAGTACTCTTGGAAAATGTGAGGAGGTATCCAGGATAGCTGGTGTAGGGAACAGGGAAGACTTTGAAGAAGAGATTGCCTTAAAGCTGAGCTTCTGTTTTCATATCATCATTTAAGAAAAATCTTTAAGTTTCTGTAACAAAACATTTCTCTTAATATTAATGGAAATTATATGTTCTTATTTGGAGGATCATAGATTTAGAGTTGGGAAAGACATTCGCTCAGCTATGCTCTTCCATCCTCTCACTTTGCAGATGAAATGAATGAACCACAGAGAAGTTCAATGGCTTTGCCAAAATTATAAGATTTATAAGCAATGGGGGCAAGATTTGAACTTAGTTCTAAGGGACAGTGCATCCAATAGGGTGTAATCCCTTGAAAAGCAGGAACTATTTTCTATCCCCAGTACTTAGAATAATGCTTTGTCTTTGTTTAGCATTCAATAAATGTTTGCTGAATTGAATCTGTGCCCAAACCAAGAGTTTAGAGGTCTGGAATGGGGAGGGAGAAAGGAAAAGTAGAGGGAGGAAGAGATGAATTTCACTTTCTGGAAAATGCCTTAAAAGTAAACAAAGTACTATTGTTTGTTCTTCATTCTTGAAGAGGACCATGAGAGGTGATGTCGTGATGATATCACAACTTGCAAGTGAATTGGATCGAAATAAGGAAGGGCTGTGCAAAGTTACCAGCCTCTCTCTCTCCTTTGGAGCCATCTGGATCTGGTGGCAAGATACAAAGCAGGATATCTGGAAATGGCCCCAGAGGCAGTGACAGACCTTGGTCTTTTTAAGTTAAGGTCTTTCCCAGGTCTCAGTCTATTTGAGGCAATACCCATTCAAGTGATTAAGAAATGAGAGAAAGAATGGCCTCTTTTACCTAGTCAAAGATAAAAATTGGTCTGGGAAGGGAAGACCCTGAGGATTTCTGGTCAAAACAGAAATAATTCTCATTTATACTTAGTCTGAGCCAGTAGAATCCAAATGTTAACCAAATGAGGCTTGGTTTAGGACCTATTATTGATGAAACATTGAGAACCAGAATGATTTGAGTTTAAAATAGTATTTTCAAAAAGAAATCTAGCCTGCAAACTCTGAGATATCTTGTGAGGTCTTGGCAATCAAAATTTATATTCTTTTGTGCAGAGCACCCACAGGTAAGGGTTATTATTCCCTATGTGAACAGATAGTGGGGGGGGGGAGGGAGAGAAGAAGAAAAGGAAGGAGAAAAAGAGAAAAGTAACAAGAAAAGGAGTGAAGGAGGGAAGGGGGGAAAGGAAAAAAGGGAAGAAGGAAAAAAGGAGGGCTGTATTTGGAATCAGAAAAACCTATGTTTAAATCTACCTTCAAACACTCAGAAGCTGTGTGATCTTGGGCAAGTCACTGTCTCAGTTTCTTTATTTGTAAAATATGCTGTTGTTTCTTAGGGTTGTTGAGAAGATCAAAATCAAATGAGATAATATTTGTAAAGTGTAGTACAAATCTTATAATGCTATACTAATATTAGCTATTATTAATAGTGCCTGCCTTCTGAGATTTCTTGTATGTACACAATTTATTTACATGTTGTCTTTTCCTTTGGCATGTGAGCTTCTTAAGGAAAGAGGGTCAGGTTTTTAATCTTTTTTTCATCCCCAGTACTTAATATAGTGTCTGTGCATAGATTAATAAATGCTTATTGACTGACTGAATGACTGACTGTGAGGAGTAGTGCAAATCAGTATAAATAAGTCAAAATAAAGCCTAATCATACCATTAGGGATACAGAAGAATTGTAGAATTTAGAGCTGGAGAGAAATTTTAAAATGGTTATGCCTGAATCTCTTATGTTAGAGATAAAGAAGTGAATCTTCAAAAGAACCAGGCACCTTGGTCATTTAGCTCACAAATACCAGAACCAGAGTTTAACCCTACATCCCCTGACTTTAGATATAATTATCTTTCCATTACACTATTCTGCTCTTCCCGAGCTGAAGCACTTTATTGATGAAGGCCTTTTGCTAGGACGAGTCTTAATCCTGGTTTCTTTCTGTCTAAGCATAGTGAAATTAAAACTTTGGGATCAAACTTGTTCCAGAGGCTGATAATGGTGGCCAGAGATGGAAAAGAAAAGAGATATAATGATCTGTTTTGTGGATTGTGAAGAAGCCATGATGGGGCAAATGTAGCACTTCCAAAAGGATGACAAAGACCCAGATAATACCACAACCACCAGGTTTGCAGAATAAGAATGAGATAAAAAATATAAACAGCCATATGAAGCTTATGATCACAAACATAACACAGCAGCTTTCCATGAATCAAAATTGCTGCCAATTTCATTCACTATTTTTTCCTCTCAAATACTGACCCTAGTATAAAGACTGCCAAAGAAGCAAAATTTACTGGAAATTCATCAGTTGAGACCTCTTCCATTGGGGTGCCAAGATTATCTGATCCATAAACTGTGATTTGGGCAGACATCAGCATTATTCAGAATTGTGGCTCTGAAGAATACCTATTTACCTTTGCCACTTCAGGGTTTCCTTTCCTATTGGTCCTTAAGGTTGAGTTTCATGGTGCCTGATTATTGGTGCTGCTAGTTGGCTCATAGAATAGAATCTCATATATCCAGGTATACAGGGATGGTGAAAGACCTCTCAATGCCTATTGTCTTTTGTCTTCATATTTGAGGAAGGGGAAGAAGCTAGGGCCCCATTAGGGTTGGCCATGATGCTATTTATTCTGTCTATTGACTTCATTAATGAGTACTAAAATAATATGTTTCTGAGGTTTCCTCCTATTCATATTCTTTAGATTAATGTTTAAAGAAGTAAGTTTTTTTCCTAACAGAGTGTGCTGAGAAGGGGCTAGGTATGTTCTAAAGGAAGAAGATGGAATAGAGCAGATCTTGGAGAATCTCCATTTCAGTATTTGAAATTGAGGCTATCCTTTATGATCCAGGACATATTGTCCTTATAGGTATAGATTTCTACCAAAATGTTTCCCCATTAACTCATCCATCTAATCAACAAGCATTTATAAAACACCTGCTAGCTTTAATGCCTTGTTGTCAGCCCTCAAGGAACTTATAATCTAATAGAAAAGATATAATAGGTATGAAAGTAACAGTGTAATAAAAAATCTTTCAAATTGGCTTCCCTGTTTCCAGGGTCTGTCTTTTAAAATCAATCCTCTACAACAGAGATGTCAGATAGGCAGCACTGTTGCTCAGTGCCTCCTCCTCAGTGCCAAAAAAAGTGATTAAGAAATATTAATAAAATAAATTAAAACTCAATAGAATATAGATAATGTTAATATGCAATTTTCTAAGTCATTTTCAGGGATCTTTGTGCTAAGTGGCTCCCATTTCTATTTGAATTTGACATCATTGCTCTATATAGATACTAAAATAATCTTCCTAAGACACAGATCTAGTAACATTATGATTTAAAGGGCTGAATCCAAAGACTTCTGAGGTCCCTTGTGGCTCTAAGTCTATGATTCTATAATACTTCAGTGGCTCTCTATTATCTGTAAAATATCAATTCTCCACTTGGATCCTAAAGCTCTTCACAATATGTTCTGACCCCCTTTCTAACTTTATTTTATATTAATCTCATTCACAATCTGTGTTCCAGCTAGATTGATCTAGTAACTTTCCTTGAACTCAGTAGTCCATTTTTCCCCACTGTATATTCACATAAGCCATTTACACATGCTTGGAAAGGCTGGAAAAGGCAAAATTGACATGTGTTTGGAGATAGCCTGGTGCAGTGGAAAGAGCTTTGAGCTTAGAGTCACAGGACTAGAGCTTGAATTTCAGTTCCTGTCACTTCTTTTCTTTTTCTTTTCTTTTCCTTTCTTTTCTTTTCTTTTCTTTTCTTTTCTTTTCTTTTCTTTTCTTT
>JAJPUD010002214.1:209930-228139 GCA_023553655.1 Myrmecobius fasciatus | reverse complement strand
TTTCTTTTCTTTTCTTTTCTTTTCTTTTCTTTTCTTTTCTTTTCTTTTCTTTGCTCTCCTTTTCTTTTCTTTGCTCTCCTTTTCTTTTCTTTCTTTCTTTCTTTCTTTTTTTTGCTGAGGCAATTGGGGGTTAAGTGACTTGTCCAGGATCTAGGAAGTGTTAAGTGTCTGAGGCCAAATTTGAACTCAGGTCCTCCTGACTTCAGGGCTGGTACTCTATTCATTGTACCAACTAGTTACCCCCCTTGCCACTTCTTTTCTATGTGACAAGGGGAAGTCATTTAATGCTTCTTAAGCTTCAGTTTCTTCATGTATATAAGACAAAAGTACCCACACTGAAGAGGCTAGGGGAACCTGCTTCAGGGATTCAGGGGAATTGTCACATGCATGGATATTCTATACTGGCCTACCATGGGGTTGGGAATAGCCTTTTTCCATTGGCTTGTGTAGACAGAACTTACTCCAAACTGTCTGCTTCTTTGAAGATGACTGACAAGACAGTGAGACTTTTTTCTCCATTACCATGTGAGGTTGAAAGATTTTTTTCACTCGCACAAAGTAAACAAGAGGATCCAAGGACTTGAGGTTTTGACCTGTCCCTTTTAAAGAAAAAAAAATTGTTCTATTTAGTTCTAGGTCTAAGCACCTGAGTCTCCTTCAAGTGCTAGTCATGGGGATCAGGAATGTAATTGTATTACAGGTATTGTAGTCATCCCAACAGCAAAGTCCTGCCAATCAAGGATTCAGAGATATTTATTCAGCAGAGTTTTGGAATGAAACTTGGTAGGACTGATGCTATTGGAGAACTAAACTAAACTCTGCCAACGCCAGCAAAGAGACCCTTGAAATCTCCTTCTTTTTTGTTGTTTGATCCCCTTACAATGTATGGACTCAGAGCTCCAGAAGTGGCTGCTGCTGTTGCAGATTCCTCTTGGTTTGCTGGGACCTGGTCTATACCTGCTCCAAACTGTACTCTACTCTCACGTTGATACAACAGACTTTTCCTGCTGAACTTAAAAGTTGTCTTTGAAAATTATCTGATCCTTTTGTGGATTTTGCCATTCTTGGAATTGTTTTATAGCATTATTTGAAGGTGTCCAGAGGGGTTCTGGGGAAAGCTCAGGTGAGTCTCCATCATTTTGGTTTTGCCTCCTCTGGAGGTAGATTCTTACTATTGGCATCATGTTTAAAATGGAACTTATCATCTACCCTAATTCCATTGTTTCTTTCAAACTTCCTTATTTCCCTCAAAGATTTGTAATCTTGGAGTCTTCTTCCACTCAATCTCTCTCACTCTATCTATCAAATTGGTTGCCAAGTCTCACTGACTTCATCTCCAAAACATTTATTACATTAGTCATTTTTTCAACATTCATGCAACTTTCATTCTAAGTTAAGTATTCATCAAGGTATTACACATTGCAAAACAGATCTAGATAGTTCAATTGATTTGCTCAAGGTCCCAAAGGTAACAAATAGAAGAATCTCAATTTGAACTCTCTGCATTAAATAGAGTGCCAGGCCTGGAGTTAGGAAGACTCATCTTCATGAGTTCAAATCTAGCCTCAGATATTTCCTTGTTTTATGACTCTGGAAAAACCACTCAACCCTATTTGCCTTAGTTCCTCATCTGTAAAATGAACCAGAGAAGGAAATGGCAAACTACTTTAGTATCTTTACCAAAAAAAAAAAAAAAAACTCCAAATGAGGTCACAAAGATTTGAACATGACAGAAATGAGTACACAATAACCTCTGATTCTAAATCCAATGTCCTTCCTTTTACATCATGCTTCCCACAGTGATGGATACCATAATAGCCTCTTAGGAGCTAAATGTAGTTAGGATTTAGGCTCCCAGTATGGCAGAAGCAAAACCAAAGGAAAAAGCCTGAGGGGAAAGTTACAATGCTGGGAACCCAGATGCCACATTCTAGAAGATTTTCCTGGCCAGTGGTTATCAGTTATGAAATGGACCTGAAAAGCCAGGTCTTGATTTTCCTCTTCTGGGGCAAACAGCTGCTTGACTTCTCTTCAGAACTGGGAATTATTTAGTTTGGGCAAACAAGATCTTGAAAGGACTGGGCACTCTTCTAATTTTCCATGATTAGTTGCTTAGTTTCATTTAACCACAAGGCCAAGGGGAAATTTTCCATTGGTTTACAAAATTTGCTCAAAAAACATTATAATACTCATTGTTAGTCTAGAAGAGGCCCCATAAAAAGAAAACTCATCCATGAAAGCCCAAATTTATGAAACAGTTCAAGAGAGAGGGATGTGATAATTAATATGACAAAAAGATTATTATCTTTTAATTGGGGTTTTTTAAATATAATCTCTTTCATTGCATTGAAATATTTGCTTATGAGAATTAACTATTTGAACATAGTCTAGAGAAGAAACAAATAAATATTCGGTCAGGATAAATACTGAAGGAAAGCAAGTACCTATGAAGATGAAGCATTTTTGAGTTGAGTCCATGTGAAGATTATTAGTTCGGTGACTTTGAATAAAGTACTTCTCATCTCAGGGCCTTGGTTTTCCATATGCAAAATGGGAGTCAGTATTCCATGCCTGCTGAGGTTCCTTTGGTTTGGTAAACACTGGTGCTTTCTGCCTCCTCACTCCTGGGATAATTTAAAGGTATTCAAAGGGATTTGGGGGTGAATTTAGGTGATTTGCTGCCTTTATTTCCTCTGAAAGGAAATTCTTACTCATTATGGCTGCATCACGTTTAAAGGGGAACTTATCCATCCCAATCCCACCTGCATTTCTTTCAAACTTCTTTATTTCCTTCAAGGGTTTGTAATCTTGGAATCTTCCTCCACTCAATCTCTATCATTCTTCCTATTCAGTTGCCAAGTCTTACTGATTTCACCTCCAAATCACTCCTCACATTAGTCCCTTTTTCTACATTAACACAATCTTCCTTCTAGTTCAAGACCCACCCCTAATATATAATGGTTGGGCAACTCTTGACAAATCATTTAACCTCTTAGTATTCTAGACAATTCTCTTAGACTATAAATTGCTGGAAAAAAATGCTGAACTGGTTTGGGAGAGGGGTTCTTTACCCAGGAGTTTACTTAACCAGTGACATTCAGGTCCAGTCTCTCCCTTATTTTCAGAGGCCACCTAGTGTAACCCATATGGGAAAAACGAATCTCCTCTAGCACATACTAGACAAGTGGTCATCCAAGCTTGATTTAAAGTCTTCATCAATGCAGACATGATCCACTACTTCCAGAAGCAGTTCCTTTAATCCTTGGGTAGGTTTAAATATTAGGCAGTTTTTCCTGACATGAAGCCCAAATTTGACTCTATAACTTTTAATTATTGCTCCTGGTTTTGCCCAATGAGGATTTTTTTCTTAAATTTGAATCTTTCTAGCATATGATAGATCTTTAAATACTTGAAACTTCTACTTTAAACTTCTCTAGTGAGTTGAACTGAATTTCCAATGGCAAAGTACTCAGGGCCCTATACCATTCTTTGAACATATTCCAGCTCATCACTGTGCTTTTTAAAATGTGGTTCTCAGTATTGAATGTGATACTCCCAATACAGTTTGACCAGGGCAAAATACAGCAAGATTCTTATGTCCTTGGCAGCTATACCCCCTTAGTGAAACTCAAAATTCCATTAGACTGTATGGGTGCCACACTGCTAATGAATATTGAGTTTACAAGTCACAAAATGCCCCAGATTTCTGTGAGAGAAATTGCTCCTTAACTATGGCTCCTCCATCTAGTATGTGTGAAATTGATTTTGTTTTAACTTAATTCCCTATTAAATTTCATTTAGATTAAATCCAATGTCCTAGCCTATCAAACAGAATCTAGAGTTTTTCTCAGGTAGATCAGTGATGGCCCAGGGGATTGTAGGTGGGTTTTGATTGCTTGCCTCGGGGCCTACAGCAAACTTGTAGTAGTTTGGTCTTCTTGGAGATGTCTGAAGGCACTGACCAAAGAGCTTCACACTTGCGTTTTAACATAGGCTTTTCAGTCAATTTACTTCTCCCACCTCCTCCTCTTTGGGATTGTTGGTCTTTGTGTGAAAATTTTATTCTTGAGAATTCTTACCACTCCTAGACAGATTTCTTTTGTCAAATTTTAGTTAGTGGTATCCTACCTATATATCTCGTAAACCTCAGATATTTGCTTTCCACAAATTTAGGGTGCCTGTTACCCTATGCTGGGGCTTTCTCTCCTCCACAAATTTTATGAGGGTGTAGTCCCTGCCCTCTGACATTCTAATAAATTTTCTCCCTATTAGTGAGAAATGGATCTAGAATAGAATTTTTATTTGTAGATTCTTAACTTTGGAAAAGGAAATAATCATTAAAGCAGTAAGACATTATGAGCTGTTCTACTTTTGACAGAAGGATAGTGTACATTATTGAAGTATATAGGCATTTGAGGCCAAAGATTTTGCCACTGATCATTTTCTTAGATTTGTCCCCTGTAAAAGTCTGGGTCTGTCTCTAGGTATCTATTATTCTTTCTCCATTGTAACTATTCTCTATCTAAATAGATATAGTCCTATTTTTTTTCACCCAACTCTACTTACTATTTAGTTTAGTTGCTAATTTATTTATTATTTTTTTCTTTTTTGAGTTGCTAATTTATTTTAAACAAGTTTAATGTTATTTGATTTTTCAACCAACAAACACTTATTTCATATTTTTCTTTCATCTTCTCTAACTTTTACTTGGTTATGAACTTTTCCATTAGCCATAGATCAGGAAGGTAATTCCTTTTTTACTTCTTTAACTTCTTTGTAGTATGACCATACCTTCTATGTTTTTGGAATTATCTTGGTATATGATATGAAAACCGAGTTTCTGCCAAACTGCTTTCCACTTTTCTTAGGTTTTTGTCAAATGGTGAATCTTGATTCCAGTGGCTGAGACCTTTTGGTTTATTAGGTGTTAGGTTAAAATGTTCAATAATGTTTAGATTTCTTGAACATTAGGCTATTAATTCATTTCTTCGTGTTTCTGTTGCAGTGATTGATCTGTTTGTTTTTTTAATCTGATCAATTCCTCAATCTTGGAGTAGTTGTGGGAGAGAATAGGGCTAAATTTAGCTTCTTTTTAGTCTATCATTGTTACTAACTTAATAACATCCCTTTCCACCTTTCTTTATATGAGCAATTTAATACTGTATCTCAGCAAATGTCTGAAATGGTCTTCTGTGACTAGGGTTGCCACTGGCTCTACAAAGCTTTTTATTCCTGTTGTAGAAGAAGGAGTAAAGGTAGGGATTAAAGGGAATACTATCACTACAAAGCTATGTCTAACTAATAATATCCAACCAGTTCATAGGAACCAGTGACATGAAGCACGTGTAGGTATGGGGTGAGAGGTTCTTTATTAATACCTCTTTTTAGAGTTTTGACAAAGCTAGGTTCCTAACAAGAACACCCTGCCCCCATTGTGGAATCTTCCTTTAATAACTCCTCCCCACCCTACCCCCCTTATTGCTTTTGCATATTTAGAGCAGGGCAGCCTGGCTCCAGATCAAAGCCCTGAAGATCTGGATGTAACAGCCCCGGAGAGAGGAGGGGGCTGCTTCTGATTAGGGGCTGTTGCTTTGCCAAGAGATGTACTCTGCCTGTGGACAATTAAGTCATTCTCACGGACCAGCCACATGGGCACAAGAAAAGGTTGGAATGACCTCTTTCCCTACTTTGTCCCCTCCCAAGAATTCAAAAAAAATGCAGATTTGGGAAATCCCATGAGGTTCCTGTCTTCCATGAAAGCCTTGAAATCTAGCAGGTGTTGGGTGGCTTTCAAATCAAATCCAGACCAATCCTGCTTGGCTGGAATAGAATGGGGCACAGCCAAGGTTAGTGGTAGTGATGATATTGGCTCTTTGGTGATTTTTTTTGACCCCAGGGAGAGGCTGGTGGCTGGGGGAATTGCCAACAGGGCAGGATTAATGTCCAAAGAAGGATAAACAGTATGTTGAGGGACTTGGGAACCATTCTGTGTAAAGATTCATTGAAGAACCTGAGTCAGGACCTAGAAAATCTCCATATATTGTGACTTTAGAAATGTCAAGAAGCCCCTGGCCCCATCTTTTCTTCTAGCTTGCTAATTCTTGGAATTCCACAGTTAGTTATTCTTTCCTTTGGTTTAAGATTTTGTCTCTTGAGAAATGCAATAAATGGGGAGAAGAAAAGAGGGAAGTTACACATTAAGTCCTTTCAATGATTTATATCTTAATGGGAATAAGTATCAAACCCTTTACTGAAAGCAGATTTCAATGGTTTGTGGGGGGAGAGGAAAACAGAAGGGAGGGATAAATGGAGAAAGCATGAGTATAGTAAATGCTTTGGGAAGGGAAGGATGCGCCACTGTTGAGGAGAAAGGCATAGAAAAATAGAGACTGCAGTATGCTGGGGACAAATATTAAGCACTTTACAATTGGCATTGCTTAACCCTTTCCAGAAGTCTTTAAATTTTAATAGGAGTGGGGCAGCTAGGTGGCGAAGTGGATAGAGCACCAGCCCTGAAGTCAGGAGGACCTGAGTTCAAATCTGGTCTCAGACACGTAACAGCTGTGTGACCCTGGGCAAGTCACTTAACCCCAATTGCCTCAGCAAAAAAAAAAAAATTTCTAAAAATTAAAAAAAAATTTTAATAGGAGCTTCTTGAGAACCAAAATCAGAAAGATTCAAAAGAATTAATTTCTTGAACAGAATTTCCCAAGCTGCTCTGTAGATTTATAGAATGCTGTTGCTGAAAGGGCTTTTAGAGATCAGTTAGTCTCATTATTTCATTTTCTTTTTTATCTTAATATTTTATTCCTTCCAATTCCATGTAAAAACAACTTCCCCCCAAATTTTTGAGTCCAAATTCTCCTCCCCCATTAAGAAGGCAAGCAGTTTGACACCAATTATATATGTATAGCCATGCAAAACACATTTCCATGTAAATCATTTTGTAAAAGTGATCAAAACCCTCCAAGAAAAATAAATAAAAAGGATCTTTGATCTACATTTAGGGTGTATCAGTTTCTTCTCTGGAGGTGGATCATTGTATTACTGAAACTAAGTTATTCATAGATCATTGTACAATATTGCTGCTACTATGTTCAATGTTCTTCTAGTTCTGCTCATTTCATTTTGTATCAATTCATGTAAGTCTTTCAAGGTTTTTTGAGAGCATCCTGCTCCATTTCTTAAAGTACAATAGTATTAAATCACAATCATATACAACAACTTGTTCAATCATTCCTCAATCAATGGACATTCCCCAAATTTCCAATTCTTTGCCATCAATAAAAATAGCTGCTATAAATATTTTTGTATACCTGGGCCCTTTTCCTTTTTTTTTTTTAAATCACTTTGGGACACAGCCTTAGTAGAATTATTGCTTGGTCAGAGAATATACCTGATTTTATAGTCCTTTGGACATAATTCCAAATTGCTCTCTAGAATGATTGGCTCAGTATACAACTTCACCAATGGTACATTAGTGTTTTAATTTTCCCACATCTCTCCAGTATTTGTCATTTTCCTTTTCAATCACGTTAGCCAAACTGACAGGTATGAGGTAGCACAAAGCTGTTTTAATTTGTATTTCTTTTTTCAACAGAGGTTAGGAACATTTTTATATGATTATAGATAGCCTTAATTTCTTTGACCAAAAACTGCCTGTTCATATCTTTTGATATGAATTTATCAATTGAGGAATGTCTCATTTCTATAAATTTGTCTCAGTTTTCTATATGTTTGAGAAAAGAAGTCTTTATTAGAGAAATTGATAACTTTTCTTTACATTAACAATTATCAATTATGTATTTCATTCCATACTATGTCCCTCATTAATCCTAACTCTCCCTCTGCCTCTGTCTCTCATCTTTCTTCTCTCCCTTTATCCTGTCCATTGTCAAAAGTATTTTGCCTCTGACTTTTACCTTCCCCAGACTGCCCTCCCTTCTATCAGTGCCCCCCTCACTCCTGCTCTTATTCCCTTCCCTTCCTACTTTCCTGTATGGTAAGATAGATTTGTATACCCAACTGACAGTATATATTATTAAGGTCTTTGAGGCCAATTCCAGTGAAGGTAAGGATCATGTGCTCCCCTCTCAACTTCCCTTATTTTCCTCTTCATCATAAAATCTCTTTCAGGCCTCTTTTATGCCAGATAATTTGTCCCATTCTACCTTTCTCTTTCCCCTTTTCCCAATTCATTTGTCTTTCTCATCCTTTAATTTTATTATTATTTTTAGATAAGCATCATCACATTCAATCTATACCTCTGCTTTCCATCTGTATCCTCCACTTAACTGCCCAAATAATGAGAGTTTTTAGGAGCTACAAATAATAAGTATGTAGGAATATAAATAGTTTAAATCTTATTGAATCCCTTCTGATTTTTCTTTTCTATTTACTTTTTTATGCTTCTTTTGCATCTTGTATTTGAAAATCAAAATTTCTATTCAACTCTGGCCTTTTCATTAGGGGTGCTTGGAAAATCCTCTATTTCATTGAATATCCATGTTTCTCCCTGAAGGATTATACTGAATTCTCCTAAATAGGTGATTCTTGGTTTTAATTCTAGTTTCTTTGCCTTATGGAATATCATATTTCAAGTCCTCTGATGCTTTAATGTAAAAACTGCTCTATCTTTGTTATCCTGACTGTGATTTCATGATACTTGAATTGTTTCTTCTGATTACTTGCATTATTTTCTCCTTGACCTGAGAACTCTGGAATTTGGCCATTATATTCCTAGAAGTTTTCATTTTGGAATCTCTTTAGGGGTGGTTGGTGAAATCTTTCTATATTTCATTCCTTGATTTTCTTTGATTGTTTCTTGATGTCTCACGAAGTCAATAGCTTTTACAAGCCCAATTTTAATTTTTAAGGAATTATTTTCTTCAGTGAGCTTTTGCATCAATTTTCTATTTGGCCAATTCTATTTTTCAAGGGGTTCTGTTCTTCAGTGAATTTTTGTATGTTTTTGCTCAATTCTGCTTTTCAATGCATTTTCTCCTCATTAGTTTTTGGACCTCTTTTACCATTTGAGCTAGTCTGTTTTGCTTTTTTTAAGATATTATTTTCTTCTGTATTTTTGTGCCCCTTTTACCAAGCTCTTCACTCTTTAAAAAATGTTTTTCCTATATCACTCTCTTTTTTGATTTTAAAAATCCTTTAAGAGCTCTTCCATGGGGTGAGACCAATTCATACTTTTTTCTGGGGCTTTGCATGCAGAAATTTTGACTGTGTTGTTTACTTCTGAGAGTGTTTCCTTGTCACCATAGTAATTTTTAATAGAATTTTTTATGTTGTTTACTCATTTTTCCAACCTATTTCTTGACTTTCAACTCTATGTTAGTTCCCATATAGAGGGAGCTCTGTCCCAAGCTTCTGGGGTTTTGTGCAGCTGCTTTCAGAGGTAATTGTGAGGACCTGTAAGTTTTTGGCTCTTCCCAAGGTCTAGGGAGATCTAGGGAGATGTGTGTTTACTACTCTTCTGTACTGTGTATTGGTTTGTGAGTGACTACAAGTATTCTTTTACCCTGGAATTGTGATGAGGGTCCCTGCTCCATTATAACCCTTAAGCTCTGCTGTGCTAATGCTCCTCCTTGCACTGGGATGAAGACCCCAAAATGAGACCCAGATCCAAATATTGGCAATGCAACAAAGTCCTGCCATCACTGCCAACAACAACAACAACAAAAAAACCCTTGTAAATCTCTTTCTGACTTTTTGTCCAATTCCATTACCATCTGGAGCTGAGAGGTCTGGAAACTACCACTGATGCCCCCAATTCATTTGCTCCGAGACCTCCTGGTTTGTTGGGATCTTGTCTCCACTGGTATGTCCTGAATTGTACTGTACTCCTCTCTCACTTTGGGGTAACAGAGGTTTATGACAACCTTCTTAGTGGTTTTACACTGGAAAATTATTTTTCTCTGTCTTTTTGGGGTTCTGTCATTCTAGGATTTGTTTAGAGTCATTGTTCAAAGATATTGGAAGGAGTTTGGGGGAGAGCTCAGATGAATCCCTGTCTTTACTCTGCCATCTTGGCTTTGCCTCCCATTCTTTCATTTTCAAATTTTATTTTTAAAATGTGTTATAAATATCTGTTGATGTTTTTATAAAAAAATCACTATTACTTCCTAATAATTCTCTCTATCCTCCCCCATCCCACCACCCAATAGAACCCTCCGGTATAACACATTAGTACAATTTAGTCTAATAAATCAACATTTGGTCACATCTTAAAATTTATGCTTCATTTCACTCCTATTGTCCATTACTTCTTTGCCAAGATGAAAGAAGATTGATTCTCTGAAGTCACAAATAGTCATTGTGTTAACTAGTTCTCTAATCCTTTTGATTTCGTTTATTTCATCATAGTATTGTAGTAATTATGCATATTGATCTACTAGTTCCACTCATTCATTTTTAAAACTGAGAATATTAAGTTCTAGCAAGAAGACAGGGCTTATCCAAGAGCTATAGTGCCAGAAATTCATCCATTGATAATTCTCTTCTTTAGGTTCAAAAGGTTTTCTATCTTCATTGTTCCCTATTGAAATACATATAACCCCTTCCCTCCATATTATGTCATCATCAGCTAACACCTTACTGGAATTAGTTAGCAGTCAGCTGAGAAAGTCTTCATAATAAGTAGTAATAAATTTTATAAGAACAACAATAAAATTTTAATAACAATTCACTCTTATGCAGAACACTCTATAAACTGCTTTAATGTTTGCAAAGCACTTTTCCCAACTGGAAATTTAGATTTAACAAATATTATAATCTTCATTTTACAAATGAAGAAATAGAGGCTCAGGAGTAAAATTATTTGTCATAAATAAATCTACGGTCACATAAATAAATACCAGACAAAGAATTTGAATTCAAGTTCCTGACTCCAAGTCCAATGATTTTTGGGCAAAAGTATAGGGAATACCCTTCAGAAGTAGAAAAGGGGCATTAGAAACTAACATTAAGGACGCATTTTGTTTCTTTATGATTTCATATATAGTGTTTTTCCTTGTCCCCCAACAATGCAAATGAATACCTCCATAATCTAAATAAATCTAATTCAATAAGTATTTATTGTCTTCTAGGAGGAAGGCACTCAAATAGGCAATAGAGACAATAAAGAACAAGACAGTTATTGTCCTCAAGAAGATTACATTCTTTTTTCCCCTGAGGCGATTGAGGTTAAGTGACTTGCCCAGGTTCATATAGCTAGGAAATATTAAGTGTCTGAGACCAGATTTGAACTCAGGTTCTCCTGACTTCAGGGCTAGTGCTCTATCCACATGCTACCTAGAGAAGCTTACAATCTTCTGTGGAGATAGAATAATTATACATAATTATATATTATACATCCTGAGAGACAACTAAGGGCATGAAAGGAAGTTTTTTATAGGAGTTACAACTGGAGCCGTGGATAAAACTAGGGTTGCTAAAGGGTGAGGAGGAGATGGAGTGTTTCAGGAACATGATAACCTGTATGAAGGCATTGAGATGGAGTGTTGAATTGGAAGAACAAGAAAAATAGACTAGTATGGCAAGAATTAGAGCAGTGAGGCAGCATAATGGATAGAATGCTGGGTGTGAAGTCAGGAAGACTCATCTTCCTGAGTTCAAATGTGTCCTCAGACACTTACTAGTTGTGTGATCCTGGGTAAATCACTTAAATCATCTTTGCCTCAATTTCCTCATCTGTAAAATGAGCTGGAGACAGAAATGGCAAACTACTCCAGTATCTTTACCAAGATAATCCCAAATGGAGTAATGTGTACCATCCCACATGGTAATGTGTATAAAAGGGGATTATGCAATGCAAGTCTAGAAACATAAAGAATTATATTACTGATATAAGAAATTTGAATTTTATGCTAGAGGCAATAGAGGGACCCACAGTTTCTATTTCCTTGTCCTGTCACAGCACCATTTTGTGAAACATCCCCCCCAAAGGGCAAGGCTATTCCCAGTGTTCTTTAAACTATGCCATGTTAGCAAAGACTAGACTAAAAGGGACGAGATAGAGTCAAAGGCTGGGACTTGGGTTGGGAGCAGCATATGGAATGCTTCAGTGTCTCCAGTGGAATCAGGAAGGACCTCCTCTCTACACTGAGATGGAGACTCCAGGGAGTGGAGGCGGCTTTTGTCTAGAAGTGTCTGGGTCCAAACACTTTAAGTGGTTGCATGATTTGCCTTCTGTTATGGTGCCTAATTAATTCCTTTGATAACATAGCCAGGGCGCTTGTTAAAAAGGAATTGATGCCAAGTCTTTTCTTTCCCTTGGCAATCTTGTCCACTCTCACAGTTTCAACTACCATGTCTATGCAGATGAGTCCCAAATCTTTGTCTCCGAACCTGGATGTACTTCTAAGATACATATCCACGTTTCTTACTGCCAAGAGGATTTCTTACCTTGGATGACCCCTTGCCAATAATACCACAAATTCACAAATCAAAAATTGGATATTGATTTTTCCCCTAAGCCTGTTCTTCTGATTTTAGGATTTTTGATTGCGGTGCTCAGATTCACCCTGTCACCCCTATTTTATCCAAAGCTTTTACTGATTTTTCCAGCCCTCTTGTATATTAATGTCTTTACCACAAAAAGTTTTTTGTTGTTTGTTCAAAGAGTTGTGCGCAACTCTTTGTCGTCCCATGACCGTAATAAAACGGGCCCTTCTATCCTCCACTATTTTGTGAAGTCTGTCCAAGCTCATGTTCCTTCCATTCATTACACTATCTATCCATCTGAACCTCTGCCATCTCCTTCTCCTTTTGCCATCAATCTTTCCCAACATCAAGGTTTTTTTCCCCAATGATTACAATGTCTTTATTTTGTATATATTCTGTGATACGTAATTGCCAACAGTCTAAGAATGAATCCCCAGCCCACCTTACCCCTTACTTTCCACTCTCTCATTCCCATCTTCTTCCACTCTGCCTCTCTACTATTCTACTCTAGCTCTGTCTACCTCTTCCACTGTGCCCTTTGGAACTTCTGTTCCATAACTAACAAACCTTTCTCATTTTGGATCTGCTCTTATCATGCTCCTTCCAACTTCTGGTATTCATAGAGACCTGGCTTCCCCTAGATGACATTATATCCCTGATGATCTTTTTCAGTGCTGTCAATACCTTCTCTCATACCCCCAAACACATTAATCTTGAAGGTGGAGCTGGAATACTTTCTTGGTGCTGCTATTTCCAGTCTCTACCTTTGCTTCTATCACTTAACAACCTCTCCTTTGGAGTATAATCTAACAGAATTTATGATCCAATCTAGATTATTTAAATGTTGCTTAATAGCTCCCAGATTATTTTTTTCTTCTTTCTTAAAATACATAGTACTTAGATGACTGTCCTCATTGCCTTCCCAATTTATAATAAAGGACTTAAAAATCCATCCCTCAAACATCCCAACCATTCAGTTCCTAAGTATTCTCACATCCTAGTACCTCTTCCCTCACTCTACCTTAGTCATATATAGAAAAGGCCATGATCCAGATCTCACTGTTACTCACAAATTCATTTTCCATGATCAAAATTCTGACATTTCTCAATCTGTTCTTAACCTCCCATCATTCTGAATCTCCCAATGTTTTACTCTCCTAGATGCATTCTTTGCTCTCATCATGACTTAACACAGGGTCTAGTGCTTAATAGGTACTTAATAAATGCTTGTTGATTTAATTTGATTTGATTGTTCATCTCTCAACATTTTCTTGAGTCATCACCCATGTGATCTACTGTATTTTCCTCCTTTTCCAAACCCAACCCAAGTTCATCTCCATTCTGTCATCTATATCTGAATACCTCTTGCCCTTGTACTATTGTTACTTAGGAGTTGTTTGCTAATTAACACTGAATTACTTTTATCATTTTCCTTCTCTGCTCCTATTCATGTGCTACTGACCAGAGCTGATGGGGTCTATACAAATTTATTTTATCTAGCCTCAGATGGGCCCTCATTTCATCAAGGCAAATTCATTGTTGTTCAATCATATCTGACTCTGTGACCCCATGGACCAGAGCAAGTAATGATCTCATGGACTCTAGCATGCTAGGCTCTTCAATCCTCCATTGTCTTCCAGAATCTGTCCAAGCTCATGTTCATTGCTTCTAAGACACTATCTATCTATCTTATCCGCTTCTGTCACACCCTTTTCCTTTTGCCTTTAATCTTTCCTAGCATCATGGTCTTTTCCAATGAGTCCTGTGTTCTCATTATTTAAACGATTAAAGTATTGCTAAAGTATTTAAGCTTTAGCTTCAGTATTTGTCCTTCCAATGAATGACCTGATTTAATTTAAGGCAAATTGCTGCTCCCTAATTGATTTTCTATCCCACAGAGAAATGAAGAGGTTATTTCAACAGAGGTCACTATTATCTGTTATCATTTTAGTTCAAATTATTTTCATAGAATTGAGTAGTTGGAAGGGGCTTCAAAGGCAGCTATTTAAAATATATCTGAATAAAAATGCCCTCTATGATATAGTATCCAGAATTACCTTGAAGACCTTCAGTAAGAGAAAAACTATCACATCCCAAGGAAGCACCATCCAGAAGGTATTTCAAGACTCTACTCTCCTTGAATATCCCATACTTCCAATCTTTTTAGCTGAGAAACTTTCCAGAGAAAATAAAATAATATTAATAGCTAACATTTATATATGTGCCACACTCTATGTTACAATTATCTCATTTGATCCTCAGAATAACTCTGGGAAATAGGTACTATTAGTTTCCCTATTTTATAGATGAGGAAAAAGACATGAAGTAATCAGGTGACTTTACCAGGGTCAAACAGCTACTAGGTGTCTGAGGCTCAATTTGAGTTCAAGTCTTTCTGATTTCCTGACTCAATCCATTGTACCATGTAGCTGCAATTTGCTGAGAAGATCTGCTGAAGTCTCCCTTATCTTCTATTATCTTTAACTTAACACCCCCGATTTTATCCCCTTTTTTCTCTTTATTTCATTTTCTAATAATAAGATGGCCCTTCTGCCAAGGCCCATTCCTTCAGCATATACCTTTGTTCCTATTCCCTCCAGTCTTCTTTAGGAGATTGAACCTGAATCAACTTCCTTTCTCTAACTTACTCCTCCTTCCAACTCTCAACAATCATTCCTTAAAAATTGAAAAAAAAGTTTCCTTTTCAGACTTCATATAGAAATAGAATGGAAGTTTGATAGGCGTAGTTAAACTTAATGGAACGACAATTTTCCTGACAACTCCAGCCGTCTAAAAATAGGTGGTGCTGCCTTTGAGATGATGGGTTTCCTCTTCAAGAAATGTCTGGAGAACTATATTATAGAGAGCAATCTTGTTCAGGAATATTTTGGGTAGATGTCACTCAAGTCTCTTTCAATTATTCAATACTGTGAAAATAATTTAAATTAAAATATTAATAGATAAGAATGGTCTAATTGATAAATGGGTTCCCTTTGTCAAATAACACTTGCATTTTGGTATGAATTTTCATTCAGTGGAGTCTTTAGCTGAAAGATTTGAGTGATGAAAGCTTCAAATATTATTATTTCTACCAGTGGCGTCTAGTTTTTGACTTCTTGGGATCCCAAGGGAACTTTCCTGTCTTGGGCAAGTGGGCAAGTTGACAATTTGCTGAGCATATTACACAACTAAGTGTTTTAGTTTTCTGGAGTCCATGGGTCAATTTCCTTCCTATCGTGTCATTAGAGTAATCATCAGCTTCATTTCCCTAGAGATTTAAACTAAGATGGTTATGCCTGATGATGAATGATTAGTTTTGGGCTATCCATTGGGAGCTTTAGTCTATTTAGCTGAATAAAAATGTGTTTTTAGTAGAGGCTAATTGCAATTAGGATTTGGTTTAATTTCTTACCATAGATTGCTCTAGAGCAAGGCTTCTTAACCTGGGGTCCAAAGATCCCTGTGCCACCAAGAGGTGTACCACAAGATTTTTGGGAGGTGTCTATGGACTTAGATTAGAACAATTCCATCTTTATTTTCCTCAGTCTTTAATGAATTTTTAGCATTTTCTTCAATTTTAAACTAAAAGATTATAATTTCCTGGAATGTCTGTCCAGATTGCCAAAGGGGAACTTGACACAAAAAGATTAAAACTTTCTTGTCTAAAGTTAGGCTTATGACTTGACAAGGCTATGGAGATATCTGCAGCTTCCCTCTCCATCTCCCCATTAGGAGTTTCACCTCTTTCTCTCCCATCCTCTACTCTTCTTTTACCCAGTGCTACCATCTGTCAATCAAAATAAGTCCCCAGGAGAGTATTTGATATTGAGTATGGTTGTTGAGGAGGTGGGGCTTTAGCCACCTGCTCAGTTATTGAGTTTTATTTCTAAAGGTTCACATCCCTAGAGGATGACCAAAGGACTTTGGGATGGGGAATGGGCTAGAAGCAGTGTTGGTAGTTTGGGAAATTCTATTATCACTGAGAGTTCTTGGCCTTACATGCTGGTTAATGGTGATTGGCAATCAATCAGTAAACCAGTTGGCATTGCTAGTGCCAGGGCTAGTGGGCCCTCTCTCCAGGGTTGCTCTCTTGGAAGAAGACTTTAAGAGCTAAGTCAGAAGCAGGGTTGGTGATTTGGGAGGATGCAGAATAATATTCTTGGGCTCAAGAATGGCCTAGACTATTTCCACTGTGATCTTGAGGGATATGCCTTGCCTGACACATGCTACCTCCTGTTTCTACCTCAAGGTATATCTATTTTCAACACTCATCCATTTTGATCTCTCTGCAGTGTTTGAAATCATTGATCCATCTTTTCCTCCAGATTATTTTCTACTTTCTGGGTTTTTATGACACTTCTTTCTTCTAGTTCTTCTCTGCCTGACTGTTCCTTCCCAGTCTCCTTTGCTGAAGCTTCATCCCCATCATGACCTCTAACTGTAAGGGTCCCCCAAAACTTTGTCCTTGGCCCTTTCTCCCCTCTATTTGCATTCTTTCACTTGATGATCTTATTGACTCACTTGGATTCAATGATCATTTTTATGCTAATGATTCATAGATCTATATTATATACAGCCCTAGTCTCTTTCCTGAGATTCAGTCCTGAATCACCTACAACCTGAACATTTCAAATTGCCTATGGACCGGGGGCAGCTAGGTGGCGCAGTGGATAGAGCACCAGCCCTGAAGTCAGGAGGACCTGACTTCAAATCTGGTCTCAGACACATAACAGCTGTGTGACTCTGGGCAAGTCACTTAACCCCAATTGCCTCAGCAAAAAAAAAATTGCCTATGGACCCCTAAGGGTCTCAAACTCAGCATAGACAAAAATGAACTCATTATCTTTTTTCCTAAAAGTCATCCATTTCCCAAACTTCCCCTATAACTGTTGAAAGTACCATCATTGTCCCAGTCATTCAGCTTTGCAGTTTCAATTTCATCAAGTATTTTCACCCATCCCATATATTTAATCAGTTAAGACTTTTTTTTCTACTTCCACAGAATTTTTTGTATATGTCTTCTTCTTTGTATTCAAAATCACAATGCTAGTTCAGGCCTCCACAAGTTCTGAACTATTGAAATAGCCTCCTAATCATTCTCCTTACCTCATCTCTCCCTACTCCAAGTCACCTTCCATACAACAGAAGGACAGAGTGCTGAACCTTGAGTCAAATCTACCTTTAGACATTAACTAGCTGTGTGACCCTGGGTAAGCCATTTAATCTCTTTTTTCCTTCATTTCCTCATACACAAAATGGGAATAATAATAGCACCTACTTCACAGAATTGCCATGAGGATCAAATGAAGTAATAATTGCAAATCATTTAGCATAGTGCCTGGCATTTAGTAAGCATTATATAAACAGTTATTTTCTCAAAGGATAGGTGTAATCATCATTTCCCTACTCAATATTTATTGTTTTTCAACTGACTTGGAAAACAGATCCAGGAGAGACAATTTAAGGATTATCGGACTCCCTGAAAGCCACGATGAAAAAAAGAACCTGGATGCTATCTTTCAGGAAATCATGAAAGAGAATTGCCCTGATGTTTTAGAATCAGAAGGCAAAATTGGCATTGAAAGAATTCACCGATCACCTCCAGAAAGAGACCCCAAAATTAAAACCCCAAGGAATATCGTGGCCAAATTTCAGGACTATCGCACCAAGGAAAAGATATTGCAAGCAGCTAGAAAGAAACAGTTCAAATACCGAGGAACTGTCATTAGAATTACACAGGATCTGTCAGCTTCCAC